>WBNM01039665.1:19011-149375 GCA_013399055.1 Ramphastos sulfuratus
TTTTTTTTTTTTTTTTTTTTTTATTGATTCCCTCCTTTCCCTCCCTGAATTGCTAAACCAACACAGAGGAGTGGAAAGCTATTTTTAAAATACCTGTTATGATTAAAAGCGGTGGATAAAAGACACACACAAATTTTCTCTTATTCTGCTCTCATGGTTGTCAGCTGTTATTGGAGCAATTTAGCCTCCAGCTGGGAAGGTGGACAAGTAGCACCCTCTTGGATCTCTTTTCAGTTCCGGCCATGAAAACAGCTTTGTGGATGATTTTATGCAGTGCCATGTGCTAGCCAGTTTTCCAAAAGCAAATTGACCTTTGCTGTGTAACATTTTACATCAAGTCCATCAGACCTGCAGCTGCTTCTGCTGGAATTTCCTCTAAGTGCAGTAGTAGATTTTGTGTTGTAATGGTGAGACCAGCTATTAAGCTAGTTGGTGTTTTCCTTTGCTTTGCCTCCTGCTCTTCTCAGCCCACCTTGGCTGCCTTTAAATGTGTCTGTAGAAACCCTTACTGCAGCCTTTAATGGCAGGGTTAGAAAGGGGAGCCCTGAGCATCTTGGCCAAGAACCATCCTCCTTGTGGAGCTTGCCCTGTGCAGGTGCATCTTGTAGTAACATCTGCCTCTCCTAGTGGCCATTTTGTGTACTGGGGCACTTGCTGCAGGCTCAAACAGCAAGAGAGAGGTGAGATTTGGACCCCAATCCCAGCCCTGCAATCAGCACTTTCTCTAGTGCCTTGGAACTGAACAAAAGAGTGGCTAAAATGCGTGCTGACTTACAAGATTAGAAGTGATACATTTGTCTGCTGGGCCTTCTTCAAGCTGCAGAGGGAAAAATAGAACAAGCTTAGTTTTTCCATAATTTCCCCCCCCTCCCCGTAGCCCAAAGGAGAGTACACGGCAGAGATGTCTTCTCTAATCTCTTCCTAGCCTGCATTATTTTCTTTCCCTCCTCCTTTCCTTCTGTCTCACAGCTCCCCTCCCCACATGCACACACGCATACACGCCGGCTTTTGACAGCACACCAGTTTTATTCTCAAGCTCTCTTTTTAGCCCACATGGGTGTCTAGTCAGTGCCTTAGCCTTGGCTAATACATGAGAGTTTGAATAAATGTATAACAGCAGGTAGCAAGTGACTGTTGACAGGGTGACATATTGACTTAATATCTTGTGTTATGTGATATGAAGGATGTGCCTTTTGGTGTGTATTTTCATTTTAATTTTTTTGTGTGTGCTTCTTAGGCAGACACTTGTAGGCAGTTTTGAGTAATTGTCTGAAATCATTAACATGTTTATTAAATAAGGAGGCAGAGTGCATTATCTAGCAAATCAATTATGTAAATGCACAAAAAGCATAAGTCTTTAACTATTGCTGAACTGCATCCACTTCCCTAAATTATAGATGAACGTGGGTTTTTTGGTCACTGTGTTGATGTGTGGTGTTAGGCTTCACTTTGCTCTCTTTGAGCTTAGAGTAACAGCAATTACTTGATGCTATCGTGCAGGAGGGTGTTCCTAGTGTACACTAATGAACACCAGCATGCATACATTCTTTCTATACAGAGAAACAGATGGTCTGTAGTGAAGAACAGAAGTAATCTCAATTGGAGGGTCTGGATCACAAGATAAACTGACAGCGAAGCCCTAGCAATTTATTCTCTCATCTAGACACTGGGAAAAAATCTCCAGGAAAATCTGTTAATCTCTAGCAGTTTTAGCAGTGTATTTTGTCTCTGTCGACTTAGGATCAAATGAGACTCTGCCTCTACAGTTTTACCAATCCTCAACTTGGGAAAGAGGGGAGAATAGAGCTCATAACTTACTCTGTGTGTGTAAAACTCACTCCTTCCAGTTACAACTGTGTATTGGTGTGTGTAGGGGAGCATGTGGTCCTAACAGCACAACTACACTGCTCTGTTCTAACCCACTGCATTTTCAGCCACATGATTCAGGCAACTGTGACTTACCCACTTGCTCTGAACCATATTGCAGAGAAAGAAGGCTTGCAATTTATGTAAATGGTGGGTACACATGCAAGAGTCAGAGAAAAGGTTGCTGGTGCATTTTAAAAGTAAACGAGGCTCATGGAAGCATTATTCTTCTGTATTAACTGCATGTATGCTCTCAAGCTTCCAGTAGGAGGTGGAGGCTTCCCAGAGCTTATCACTGTGAAGCAGAGAAGAACGTCTATCACATTGGGGGGTTTCACACTCTATTATTTTGCTACCATGTCAGCTTCTGTGTGTCTTCCACAGAGGTATGCAGATGTTAGACCACTTTTGAGTCCCCAGCATAGGGGATGCAGAATTTCCCTGTGATGTTGATGTTGTAGATGATCATACATGCTCAAACTGTCTATGGCATAGTTGTCCTGAGGATCCTCTGTGATGTTGTCACTACTGGAATGCCAGTATGAATAATTCAGCTCTTTATTTCCTTTGGTTTGGTTCCTTACTCAGGGTTGAGTTTGGTTTGTTGAAGTGACTAACCTCTGCTAGTTTGATGATTCACATGCTGTTATCAGAACCCAAGGTTGCTGCCAAGGACTGAAGGCAAGAAACTTTCCTTTCTCTGGTACTCACACTTGTCCCCTAGTCCTGACAGGTAGCTTGATGGATAAAGTCTTTGCAGCCTCACCTCTCTTTTGACAGACCATGTGCTGCAGTGACAGTGTCATTAAGCCGTGTATTGCAGGAGTTACCGTGGCATAAAATCAGCAACAATGCTGTAGAACTTAATATAAAGAATGCAGACTCTTTTCCTGTGTTCTGCCCATGTTAGTTGGAGACAGCTGTAGAATGCAGCTCAGTTCACTGGTGCAGGCAATCACATATGTCTGAATTGGTTGTTTGCTGTCATTTGAAGACTTTCTAGAACATGCATTGCTATGATGGTCTAAAAGGGGAGATGTGGTTAGTGATTTTTCTGGAGACAGTAATTTATATTATTGTACTTGAAAGTAGCATTGATTTAGTTTTTTATGAGATTTTAATTCATTAAGACCTTGTTGAAAGACAAAGGCATCTCAGGAATTCTCAGTCTTAAGGTAACAGGACGTTGTGTCATGTTTATTAATTGTCAAAATTAGATCAATCATAACAGAGCTAACAGATGTGTCTGGTTGAGCTGAAAGATGAAGATGGAAGAGTTAGCTGATATCACCAAGTAGCTAAGAGATGCCAGGAAAGATGACAAATAGGGCTGGATGAACTGAAGGGGGATTGGAAAAATCCAGTCTCAGTCATTGCCTCAGGGAAAAAATAGTAACCCTTGTAGACATTGGATAAATGTCTGAAGTGAGCAGGAATGGAGGGATTTGTTATTTGCCATTGTCTCTATTAACTCCCAGTTGCAGTGTCTGCCTCTTCTTCTTCATGACACGTTACCATAGGGGAATGAATGCAGTGATTGCTGGAATTGGAATTTTTATTCGTGATTGAAAAGCAAATTGTAAAATATTATTGTGTTGATTCCTTCTGACTTGAGCAGTGTCCATGCTTCAGCACTTGCAAAGACTTGAGAATCTTTAGCCTGCAGTGTTGAAGATCCTTATCCTGCAATGACTCAGTTGGGAACAGATTCCTGTACCTGGGCAGTCAGTAGAAATAAACTCAAGATTGAAAGGTGGGTGATCCAAGTCCAGCCCTCTACTTACTCAGGAAAACAGAGATCTTGGTGTGATATATGTGACTGCTGTCATTGTTCTGTGTGAAGCACGAAGAGCACTCTGTGGCAGTGTAGGGAAGAATGCATAGCTGAGGTGTGCCAAGTGGCTCTGATCATAGGGCCGGAGAACCGCTAGATGCAGAGCGGGGCCTATATTGTTAAAGTATATATTAACAAGAAAACAACATCAATCTATGAAATGTAGCCTTTTGCCTATGTTCAAATATGAACTACATTGCTCATGAAACATAGCCCTGTGCTCAAGGGATGCCTTTGTCTGGAATATGCAAGTAGCTATTGCACTGAGGTTTTAAAGTGGAGATTACACAATACCCTCTTTGGTTATATCTAGTATCTTAAAAGCTCGTTGGGCTATAATAAAAAGAATAACAAGAACACATTATACTGCTTTCAGAGAAGTATCCCATCCTTTCACAAATACTTGTTTTTCAAAGCCTGGAATGAGAGCTAAATTTCTGAGTGGTGTCGTCTTAAAAGGAAAGCTCACAGAGCTTTTTCAGATAATGAAGAATGTACTTCACATAGTAATGCTGCATAGGTATGGCACCTCTATAAAAGTTGGTTCAGAAAAGTCTGCACAACACCCCCTCATTGATACTATAAATACATCTTTGTGATGAAGCTCAAAATGTGATGAAAATATTTTGATACTGTGTTTTTAACTTTTGATACATCTCTTGGCTTTAAAGATAAAAGGATTCACTCCTAGAATTTACACTCCTCTGATGTGATTAAAACCAGATAGGTGTACTGTAAATAGAATATGCTCTGTATGATGGTAGGTATGGCTTGGTGTTTTTGAGCAGAAGGTTTCTTACTGTGGAAAAAACAGCTTTTCTTGATGAGTTGCTTGTCACTGTTTTCAGCAGCACTTCCTTTCATCTATTATTCATTTTGGAAGACTTAATAATATAGTTTGGGTGTGGGCTCGTACCTGACACCAGTAGATTCATAGAAAGGTCTGGATTGGAAGGGGCCTTAAAGATCTTCTAGATTATAACCCTTGCAAAAAAAAGCAGTTCACAGAGCTATTGGGGGTAAAGCAGAAAACACTACAAACATGTCTTTCCTTTTTAAAATAATTGGACTATCAAAAAAAAAGAGTGACAATGTTACATGCTGTAAACTCTCTCCTGTAGCTGCTTACTTAAATGGCCCACTGAGCAGACAAAAAGATGAGTTTCTGTGCACCTTCTGCCTATGTAAGGCATGATGTGAATCAAGACTCCTGTTCTCTAGTGAAAGGAGTGGATCTGGCCCCATCGTTTGAGTGTTTGGCTGCCCAGAGAGGTTGAGTAGTCTCCTTTTCTAGAGATTTTCAAAACTCACATGGACACATTCCTGTGTGGCCTGCCATAGGTGATCCTACTTCGGCAAGAGTAGGGGTGGACTAGGTAATCTCCAGAGGTCCCTTCAAATCCCTACCATCCCATGATTCTATGATAATGATTGGATCATGGAGCAGTATCTAGGAAGACTGCATCTAACAATTTTAGCCCATGAACACAAACTGGGGTGTTTGTGAAAGGTCCACAATTTCTTCCCCATGCTTTGCTGTGAGGTCTGTAGGGCTGCAGTTTGCTGTGCATGTAATGACTGTGAAGTCCTATGTGACTGTGGATTTGTTGCAGTCGCTATGTGCATATAGATGGATGTATTTATAGAAGAATCACTGTGAATGTGAGAAATAAGCCTTTGAAGTGTCAAGCCAAATATTCTGGGGGGAAAAAAGAAGATTTCTTGTCTACATCAGAAGCTTGCATTTCATGTAGACTTGTCTCATTTTACCCAAAATATCTCCCCACAGGTTAGGAGAGCTGAAAACAATAATAATAATGGGTAAGGCAGTGGGAGGGAGTGTGTGTGTGAGAGAGCTGAGTAGGGAGGGAGAGAGCAGAGGGAAATAACAAACATATCTGAAATGTTTTTGTTCCTCCTTACTTAAGGCTTGTTTCTTTCCAGTAGCTTTTCCTCTTAATTTCCTGTTCTGTCATAATGCTGTCAGAGAGACAGAGCTGTGTGGCTTTCCCTTTGGTTAGACCCCTGCAGGTGTCCTACTGGCAAGGAGCAAGTGGTGGAGAACAGCTTCCAGTGTTCTCTAAGCAGGCTGGACCCCCCCCAAAGCTCTGTGGTGTGATGCTAAGTCAGGGTGATGGGAGGGCTAAGATGGATGTGTGCCTCTCAGCTCCCAGCATGGCTGCCACCACAAAGCTAGCCCGAGCCTGACGTGAAGCTTTCTCTTTGTTCATTGCTTCCCTCTGGGAAAGAAGAGGCATGCAGATGCTCCAGAGTCACAAAAGAACTGGTCCACTACTCATTCATTAAACTGCTACTGTGATATCGTAAGACTAGGCTGAGTGACTTTTGGATATGGATTAAAGCCAAGGAATGTTACCGAAAGGAGGCTTTTTGCAAAGCAAAATAAAATATGGATGTTTTTAAAAATTAACTCTTCAGTCGAAGGCAGTGGTTTTGTGCATTGCTTCCATTCCAAAACCAGGAAAGCAATTTTACTGAGAACCATCTCAGATTGCAGTTCTGGGCTGGTAGGCATCTTCCCAAGTGTTGCCACTGGGTCATCTCAAAATCTTCAGCTGTTGCAGCGAGAAACTTTTGCTGTTTCTTAATACATAGGAATACAGTGTATCCTTGTCCCAGATGAAATATCTAAGTGTTGCTCTAACAGAGATAAGTCTTGGTAGCACCATACAGTGCCTGTGTAGTGCCTATATGCCCTTTACAAAGATGCATTGCAAATAGGTTGTGGTGTTAAGGATGAAGATTTTTTTCTTTCTTGGTTGTAGGCAATTACTCACATGGTGCTGATTGTTTCTATTATTATAAGTGATCTGTTTGGTTTGGTTTTGTTTGGGTTTTTTTGGTTGCTTGGTTTTTTGGTCCTTTTTAATACAATATGTAGTGCTAAGAAGGCAAGAGGACTGTCTTAGAAAAGCAAGGCTTTGTCTATCACGAGATATTTTGGTTTTTAAAATACCGTATACTGTGTAGTAGTAAGTCGTCTTATGCTCCAATGGAAGGTTGAGTGCTAATGGCATGTGCTGTTAAGTGGCCATTTCAATCCTGAGTCACTACATCCTTTCAAACAGCGTGATTTTGTATTTCTATGAAATATGGCCAAGCTATTCATTGTGTTCTGTATTTGAAATCTGTTATTTTGTGTCATACACTGGTGTATGATGCAATTGTTTTAGTTTCGTTCTTGGAGAGTGCTGGTAATTAATATTTTTCTGTAGTGTCCTGGAGACTTAAAAAAAACCCCACCTTGCAGTTAAAGTAGCAATAGTTTCTGGCTGCCAGCTTTAGAATGCATTTTGAGTAATTTTAGAGACCCAAACTGAGCAAGTGTGGAATTAAGACTATGTGGGAATGCAGCTTCAAATAGCTGTAAGTATCAACCATTGCAAATGCTTCATCTTTTCATGGCCATATTTTGGTTGGACTAGGCCTGCACCTTGGCATTTAAACTGTCTTGCACTGCTGTAGGTAAATGTTAACATGCAGCAAACACTGCAGGCAGATGAGCTGGCTGCCAAAAGAAGGGCATTTTTCAGATGTATTGCTGAAGTGCTGAATGAGAAGCTGAGGATATGGTTTCTCTTGGAGATTTAAAATATTAAAGAAGCCAGTAGCAATAAATGGAAAGGCACCCATTGGTTAACAGCATTTGGCTGTATATCAAGACCATTTCTGCAAGTAAAACTTGTAACATAAATTACTGAATACTGAATCACTGCAATGTGTTAAGGATTCTTTTTAATTACAGGATGTTAAGGCTTCAAAAATAAAATTCTTCAAAGTTAATAATGAAGTAAAATAACTCCATATTTAGCTGAGCTTCAACTTCATTAAAACTGTTCAAACGGCTGATGGAGTCCTAATAAGTTTTGTTCAAAGATACGGCATCTTTGAAAATTTTCTGCAAATCTCACTCTATTATCTTTGATACTCTCTAATTGGATCTAGCAATCTCTAGGCATGTTGTCTAGTGAATTGCATCCGTGATAAGGTGTTGTAAATGTATCCTGTTCTGAAATTAGCAAATCCAGGATTGTAAAGGCTATTTTCACAGCGGTATCTAAGCCCTTCAGACAATGTTTTGCCAGAAGGCAAGTACAAAATACGTATTTTGCCTTATATAAATGTAAAACCACTTTGAGGAGTGGAAGATGGGGGGCGGGGGGGGAATGGAATAAGCAACATTCTGACAGTATCAAATCATTAATGAGGGCACTGGTTCCTAAATTATTTACAGTGTATTCCATGTGCTCATCTGTTTTAGAATTGTTAATATTGAATGTGTTGTTTGTTATATACAAATATTTTTCTCTCTTTTTCTTTCAGATTTCCTTTTTGTGGTATAATTACTGATGCTGTTTACTCTCTGGAGCTGTAAAGATTTTTTTTTTTTTTTTTCTTCTGCAACGTAAAATCACTAATTTACTATAGACTATCTTTATACAATAAAGTATCAGTAGTGTGTAGGTGATGGAGAAGCATAGGGCCGTAACATTTGTTTTCAGAAACCAAGGTAGACCAGATGTGGACACAATCGGGAGCAGATGCCATAGTGTGCCATCTCCAGGAGTAAGCCAGCTAGCTTTTCTTCTTTGACTTCTACGTTCTTCTTCTCTATCACTGTCTGGGCAGGAGGCTGGGCAAGTGTTCAGTGCCCTCTCTCTTCTTTGGGAGCTGTTACTTTCAGGACCATCAGCTCTTCATCCTCTTTTTTCGTGTCCCTTAAAGCTGCTTAAACAGCAGATACAGAAGTAGCATTTTGCCCTCTGCTGGGAAACAGGGTTTGACAAATAAGTGGTGTGAACTGTTGTGACAACCATTCTGCGTAAAGAAACTGCGCAAGTCTGAAGAAATACTTATCAGGCTCGGAGAATTATTTTTTCTGTGCTTCATTTTCTCAGCTGTTGTAGCAATGGCATAAGTTTCTGTTCTCTTTCTTTTTAGTGTGTGATATTTTTTTCTTCCTTTATGATATCTATTTCTTTCATGTCAGTGTGGCATTAGAAATCATCTGTGGCTATTAGGCTTGTATGAAGTCCTTTGCTCCAGTTCCTTCTAATAATATGAGAGCGACAGGTCCTACCCTGCCGCTCTATTTATGAACCTGATTTGCAGTGTGAAAAATCAAACGCACAAAACGCATCTGTTTTTTCATTCTGGTTTGGAAGTAGGCAAAACACTTTTTGTAATTTTGTTGTAATTTCAGTTGAAGTTCTTGGAAGGATAATAAAAGCAGTCATGATTTTACTTTGTTCTGAAATTGAGTTAATAAAATCTTTTCACTGGTGTCTTGACAGGCTCCTCAGAGGAACCCCTACCTCTTAAGCAATTGCAGTTGTGCATCTGACAATTCCTGCTTTCTATTTACCCTGTTACCAATGACGTAGATTGATTCACTAGATGATGCTTTTCATGATGTTTTGCTGGTCAAATACCTTCCTCCACAACATCAGCAACGACAAAATCTGGTTTTATGAAATAATGTATATATCAAAATGTTGTCATAGTACATAAATGTCGTGCCTTTTCAGGGAAAAACATTGCAATACTTAATTTTCAGCTATAGAAATGAGTAGTAGCAAGATGAAAAGTACCATACAGCTTATTCCCTCGGATCCAAGATTCTCCATCAGTACTGCTGTTTTGCTGAACTTGCTCTGAAACAGAGGCTGATTAACATGACGTACCAGCATAAAGTCCTTGTGCTTTGTTCATGGAACTGTAATGTATTACTGTGTTTTACTTTATTCCTGCCCCTGAAGTGTAAAGCAGCTTCACAAGACTTTTCAGGCTGTTTCAGCTTTCTTTGATGTAGGAGTATTTTCAGCTGGGAGAGCCCTTCTGTGTTGAGGTGAATTTTATTATTGGGAGTATTTAGCTGGAATGTGAAAGATACTGTGCTCTCTGGCTGGCATCTGTCAAGGACTGCAGGATCACTAGAGTGAAAACTATTGTTCACACAGAAAAAATTGGCATAAAGGTTCCACAAAAGACAATACTATTGAAGATATTTAGGCATCTTTCAGCTGTCCAAATACCTAGCATGTTATAGAAGCTTTATTGGCTACTTAGTAGTTATTAGGTCTTGTTTGCGAAGGTCCTTGTTACTACATTGACATTTGATGCTCCATGAAACACAAATTTCAGCCACTGTAACTGAGCTAAAGTAGCTTTGGTTTCTTAGAAGTTGTCATTTTATCTGCAGCTTTGCCCCAAAGAGGTACGTGATTATTTTACTGTATTTTTCCGAAGGAGCTTCTTTGTTTGAAGAGAAATAGCTTAGAAGCAGGAGATGAATTAAAGAATAGACCCATGTTATCTCCCTGATGGCTTGTGAAGATGCCAGATGTAGGTTTTGATTTTCTGCCCAGCTGAAAAATTTAGTTTAAAAAAACTAAATTCTCCCATTATTCGTTTTCATAATTTTAATTCATTTTAATTTATGGAGCTTGGGGATTAAAACCCCCAAAACACTAATGAAGCTTGTTTTAAAATCTGTATGAAACCACTCTTTCTTGAGAGCTATTATCATGCTCTATGTTACAGGTTGTGTATTTGTGGGATCAAGTTGCATCATCGTTATGTAACACCCCCCCCTACCCACCCATGTCCTCAGTCTGTTTTGTTGTTACTCATGTGTGGACATGTTTTCATGTGTATTATTAAATGAAACCTTGTTTAAAATTACCTGCTGTCTAGGGCTCACAGGAAAGGGGTTTGTTTGTTGGTTTGTTTCCCCCGCCCTTGCCTCCTCATAAATCTTCTGCATTGTGCTTTCCCAGTTGTTTTGATGCAGCATCCCCCTTGGACAGAAATGGTTTGTTTGATAGAGTGTGAAAGATGCATTCTGCCAGGGTCTTTGCAAATGGATGTGTATGTGTGCATGTGTATAACCTTGTTGTGAAGTTTGGTGAACATGGCTCTGGAGGTTTTTCTCAACGAGGAGGAGGAGGAGGAGTGGATTGAGGGGGTACAGAGGGACTGCTCAAATCTTTATAGAGCTCTACTGTTGGATGAGAAATATTATTCTGTGCTTGTGGTAGGTAAGTTGAAACTCTTGGATCCTGTTCCCAGGTCTGCAACAGACTACTCAGGCAGTCATGGACAAGTGATTTGGTGTCTTGGTGCCTCAACTGCCAATATTGATAGGTTCCTGGAGTCCTTTGATAGCACCACAGAAGTGTGGATAGGTGGTTGTGGTATGAGTAAAGGCAAAGAGCTTAATGCAATAATGGCAGGTTTGTCAGGATTATTATACTAATATGTGTAAAAGCAACACACTTAGGAATATTACTTTTTCTTGTTATTAATCTCTAAACTAAAGGGATAACTACAGTATTAATAATATTTTAGGGAGGTTATAATTTGAAGGGTTTTTTCCAACATATCTTGGCTGCAGACATTTCTGTGTTGCTGTGCTGTTTGAATCTTGAAGATAACACTGAGAACATTCATGGTTGTTTTGTTACGGGGTCCTGCAAAGTGTAATGTGCAGTGTCTTTATTTGTATCAGTTTTATTTGCCAGACAAATCCCATTCCTTGTAATCCTTAGCATTTCTCTGTTCTGTCTGTGGTGTGCACTCAGTTTTACTTTGATAATTTGAGTGATGAAGATTTAATAATCTTTCTTTGTCATCTTCTGAAGTGAATAGTCAGGTAATAGTGGTAATTCTAAAACTATTCAGTTGTAAGATTCAGAGCTGGTTCTTTCTGCACAGAACTATATTGCAGGCATTGCTAAACACAGATTTGAAACTGAAGAATCAAGGTAGCTCTGAAACTAGCTTATAGATTTAAATTTATTGCTGTTCAAAGACTGTATTACTGCTTTTTTTTCTTCTCTGAATGGATGCTTTATGTGTATATTTATTGCACCTCAGTAGTGGCCTGATTCCTCATTCTTATCAGTGGATGGTGTCAACACAGCAGTACCATACACAAATGTCTTCTTTTTGCTACATAACTTGTCCAAGAATACAGGAAATAGATGGAAGCATTTGAGCGGGGGATAAATATCATTTTCACATATGTAGGGCAGAAGAATCAATTGTGCTAAGTGGAAGCTAGCTATTTGAGTATGGAGGCACAGAGGCAGAAAGAAGGTAGCCAGCCTCTCCAACTACCTTTCAAGAGTCAACAACTCTTGTCTGGATAAATAGCTCATGCTGAAACTGTCCTAGCAACAGCTATGTTTAACAGTGCTGTCTATGCAGATTATGGAAAGCAGTGCAGGAAGAGCAATCTTCAGAATGTCCCTCTACATAAACAAGCTGGGAAAGGACTGTTAAGATACTAGTTAAAAAAATTCTTGTGCTATATCAAAAGAGAGATAGCAAATTAGGTGCAAATTATTGTGTGAGCAGGAGATGGCTTTACAAAAGTATAAGTAATGGTAAAAATGGGGGCAGAGAGGAGGTGAAAGATGGGAGTAGAGAACAAGGGAGGGTTAGGAAAAATGCGAAGTGGAACCAAGATAAACTCTGGCTTTCAGTGTTTAAGATGACAGAAATTACAGCAGCTATTCATCTCTCTAGCTTGGGTGAATGCAGAGGAGTGTAAAAGTTTAGGTCCTGTGAAAGGGCAGGTCAGCAGTGTGACTTCACCATTCTGGGCTCCGACTGTAATACACAAGGGCTTGAAAAAAAAAAACATTATGATGATTCAGCATGAAATAGAAGCAGTAATGTGCACTGCTTTGTACTGCATTAGCTTTACTTAAGTGTTTAAAACTGTTGCTGCATTAAAGATGATTATCCCCAAAAGTTAGGCTGCCTCCATCCAGATGAAAATTATGTGATTGCATCGGATCTCTTCCCTATTTAGTGTCTTTATAATCTGACAATGCCTTGTGTTGGCTACTGTGAAGGAAGGTATAAGAAAACCTACAACACCCAATTAGGGAGTCATGTGACCCACGTGTGATATTTTTCCATCTCCGCTAAAGACTGGTTCCTGCCATGAAGTCTTTGGGTTTCTATCTCTTCTACATATACTGAACTTTGTGCAGCACATTGCAGGACATTCTCACTAGCTGTATGAATCTCAAAACCTTTTTAAAAGCTGCAGCACTGATTATTTTGTGTATACAGATTTCCACTCTTTGGTAGTATTCTAATATTTATTCGTGTAGTGACAACAAGCTTGAGTTGGTCCCTGGCACAACTGTACTGAACACAATAAAAATATAAGCACAAGAGGTAAAGGTAAGATTAATATGTACACAATTCTTTTAACGTATGAGGGTTCTAACACACGTTATCTTGCAGGTTTCTTGCACAGTAGACTAAATTGTCATCACAGTTTGTTCCTCTCATAATACCACAATTCTGTTAATTCCAACATTTTCAGTTCAGAGAATAATATCTACTAACCCTTCATTCAAGGATCTGATTTTAGGTCATGTGCTTTTGTAACATCATAGGTAAATGGAATTCTCATTTCCCAAATATATTACTCCTTACAGCATCATCTGTCTGTCTAAGATAACAGAAATAGACAACGTGTGGCAATTTCCAGCTCCACCAGGAAGCTGTGAGTTTACAAGTAAAAATCTTCCTATTAGGCTATCAGATGGACTGAAATAAATAGATCTGTGCTGGGACTATTCTCCATGGAAGTGCCATATGAAGTCTTCATTCTTGTATGCGATCACTTAGTCACATGAGTATTTAGAGGCTACTTTGGTTTATTCTTGGCACTGGAAAAATCTCAGTGTTTTTCTCAGCGATTTTAGCACTAAAATTTTTGTTCCTACAGTATTGTTTTGATTGTTGCAGTTGATATGTTTCAGGGAAATGAACTCTGAACCTCCTGATGCCAAAGAATATCTCCTTACTCAGTGTTGGTATGCCATACTACTTTCATTGATTTTTTTTTTTTGTCCTCTGGTTGTTCTCTGTTATAATGACCAAAGAGATGATCTATCAGTATCTTAGCCCCTAGACACCACTGTGATTTGCCTGATAGCTGTCACTGAACTACATGCAGTTTTAGAATGTAACATTTTTATGTGAAGGAAAGTTGTTTTTTTCCTTTGGCAGAGTATTTTAGGTACTCTCCACACACACACACACACACACACACACAAGCATCCTCCCCACCTCAACAGCACTGAGCTGAAACTGAAGTTCAAATATAACTCAGACATTTGCCTGATAATTAAAACTGAGGGAGAAACATGTAGCTCTTCCCTTTGGAGTGGGAGTTCAAAAGAAAATAGGAGAAAAGATAGTGAGACAAGTCACTCACCTCCTCTGATTTACAGATGGTAGAGGGGTTTCATCTGAAAGAGGTAAGAGTCGAAGTGGATCAATTGAGCTTTCATCCAGGTTTCCACTTGTCTGTCTCACTAAATAAAATGAAAATGGTGTAGTATAGAATTGTTCTCCAAATATAAGAAAGTCTCAGCCTGCCTCAAGATCAGTAGGAAAGTAAAAAGAGGGTAAAACCTTGGTGAGAATCATTAATGGAAATTGAGCAAACAGCTCTATTGCCAAGAGGGGAAAATTCTTTCATATATGAGTGATGATGTGTATCCTAATAAAAGACATCTTTTCACACCCACCAGGAATAAGACATATTCTGTCCTTTTATATCCCATCTTGTTTTGAGTAGGAAGAATATCTTTTTTAAGAAGAAAAATGTTTCATTAGGAAAGAGAAAAGGAAAGAGGTTTTCCCACATGCAGAAGGAATTCACAAATCATTTCTCTCAGAGTATGTACAAAAGCAGAGGAGCATGTCATATGAGAAAAAGACAACTGATATTTTTCCATTCACCTTCAGCATGGACACAATGTGGTCATGCTCTGACTAATCTGTGACAAAGGAGATGTCTTTAATAGGGTGAAATAAAAATCAGGACCCCTTCATTGCTGGAATTCTCAATGTATTGAAATACTTTCTGCTGAGTTTTAAAAAGAAAGAGTTAAAAATGCAATTGGAGAAAACAGATTCAAGGGAGGTGACAAACAGGAGCCCACATTGTACTGCCTTTGCTCTGTAGTCTCGAGTGGGAGGAATATTTTTGCTGTATTAAAGGTGTCTGTGCAGGTGAGGAAGTTCAGCCAAGAGAGGCACAACCCAAGGCTCTGAATCATACAGGCAAAATCCCATTTTGAAATGGGAGTAAGTTCGTGACACATAATGGGAAGAAGACAGTGTAGGGTTGTTCTGGGAGGAACTTGGGGGATGCAGAATATTTCAAGAGGGTGTTGAAGTAGGTGCAGTCACCCTTTAATTTTTTTTTTTTCTTTTTTTTTTCCCCCTGGCATACTGCCTTTCTTCCCTGCTTCTGTCCTAGAACCTGTATCCCCACCCCAGAGCAGCCCTCTTCTCCTAGCCACCTGTTTTCACTTCCCTCTATCTGCTGGGCAGCTGCAAAATGTGAAAGGAAAAGGCACCACCAGCTTGTGTGAGAGGGAAACAGTAAGTGGAGCCTGGAAGAAGCATGATGGTGGCTCCATGGGGAAAGCATTCTTTTGTAGTTTTCAGGGGCATGTAGTGTAAGGACTCTGGTCTCCAAACTCCAATCTATCCACCTGCATACAAGCAGAAGAGAAGCTGCTGTGGCTGGAGCAGTTGCTTGGCAGATGTTCTTGGCAGCTGTCTACTCTGACTGTGCCTTGAGGCAGCTCTGGGTGTAGAACACAAGTTTGGGTCTCTTCCTGTGCTGCCAAACTCTAGGTGGAATGAAACTGCTGAGGAAGGGACAGTAGGTACCCACACCTTGGCACTGGACAAAAACATCATCTCTTTTGAAATACAGTAGTGTTTTGTACGATGTCAGGTTCTAATTTTCCTTCTGGAAGCCGCTTGGTTTAAGACCTTCTTGCCTTCTAATTGAATATTTTTAGAATAAATAAGTTGTCCAGTCTGTTTCACAAAGTGATGTGTGTCACTATTCTTGTCCCTGACATCAGAAAAGACCCAAGTGATTATACGCAAGGGAGTGTATAAGAGGAGGGGGAAGGGAGGGGTACTTTGCAATGAGTAAAGCAGAGCTATTTTCATAGATTTCAGAAGAGAAACACAACTTCTGTAAAGCCTTTGACCCAGTCTCCCACAACATCCTTCTCTTGAAACTGGAGAGAGAAAGATTTGATGAGTGAAGTGTTAAGTGGGTAAGGAATTGGTTGGGTGATTGCCTACAAAGGGTAGTGGTCTACAGCTTCATGTCCAGATGGACACATGTGAAAAGTGGTGTTCCCCAAGGGTCTGTACTGGGATCAGTCAACATCTTCATCAGTTACACAGACAGTGAGATTGAGAGCACCCTCAGCAACTTGGCAGATGACACCAAGCTGAGTGGTATGGTTGATAGGGCTGTAAAGGATGTGGAGGAAGGGTTAGGGTGAAGTACACCCACTCTCCCAGGGGACTAGCATTGGAAGCACTTAATTAACCTACAGATGGAGAGGTATTGGCATTATTATCTAACATCTGCACTGCCAGAAATCTGAAATCTGGAGAAGGGAGGGTCTCCAGCTGCAGCAAATAATTGCATGGGAACACTGTCTGAAAGGCAAGAAGGCCTGAGACGAGGCTGTTCTGAGTTATCACCAACTAGAGACTGGGTTTATAGTCTCATCAATAAGCTTAGGAATATCCCTAGGTAGATGAAAGCTCAGTCAACAGTTACTGTGATCTGAAATCTCTGAAGTAAGCAGAAGCCTGGCAAAAAAATGGTACACTGCTTTTGTTTCTTTTCTTTGCAAACTGCTTGATAGCTGAGCAGGAGAGAGAGACAGGGATGGCTAGGGGAAAAGAAAACCTTCATCCACTGTCTGGAACTTGCCTGGTTACTACCAAGTTACTTAGGTTGGTTGTCATCTGAACACTCTGCTGGGTGAATCTGTTGCTAAATCTGCAGTTTTTGTGAGAAGACTTCTCAAATGATCCCATTTATGGCCTGATTAAGATGATAGAGCAATGATCTCCTTAATTCCAGCAGGAACTTTCGTGCAGGATTTTCGCTTGGTTCGGTATGTTCACGTGCAGGTTTTGAGGGGCTGGCTTTTGTTTTACTGATTTACAAGGCCTTAAAGAAGTGACATTTACCCAATATTTTATTTTAAGGAGCAAATTTACTTAGTCCTTAAGAAATGCTATGCTAAGCCGTTGTCTTCTTTTTAATGGTGTCCCAAGGAATGCATTAGTCTTTGAAGCTGAAGTACTTTGACATCAGACTGGGTGATGAGTTGCTATGGTTTCAAGGGCAGTGTTAGTGCCAGAAAAAGACCGCATCCTTGAAATGCACACACATGCAGTCCTGGGCTCCTATATATTTCATGACCAGAACTTAGGAAGTAGCCTTCTGCATCAGTGGCTTCATCACAGGGCATAAGGAGAGTTTGAAGGAAGATGTGCAGCTGGATTCCTGTTCGTTAATAGTTGTTTCATTCAATTTGAGTATAGCTTTGTGTGTGTGGCAGTCTTCGGTGCTTTGATGGGAAGATGGAAAGCTTATGCCTACTGCACTCCGTATATACAGGAGGAATTTGAAAGGCAGGTGGAGATCAGAGTGGGAGGGAGAGGGTTATTTTGGTGTGGAATAGACTCTTAATGCAATCCATTTGTTTAATTTCTTGACATAAATTTTTCAGCTTGCAAAAAAACTGCAAGATTTTATCAACAATCACAATCAGCATGTACATAAAATCAAAGAATGGTTTGGGCTGGATGGGACCTCCAAGGGTCATCTAATCCAAACCCCTGCAGTGAGCAGGGACATCCTCCACTAGATCAGGTTGGTCAGAGCATTGTGTATATACTTTGTCTGAAGCAGCAGCAATACAGCAGGATGTTTTTGGAATAGAAAATAATTTTTAATAACCCAAAAAAGGTATGTTTGCCACCTTACATCACTTACCATTTAAGTGCTTTTAACTGAAAATAGAGCCCTAGTCAATTTGCCCTTGAGTCCTTCAGCCTGCAAGTAAGAAATAGATGAGTGCTGGATGTTTAAAACAATACATTATTTTCCAGTACTTCATAGAAATGTGAATTCCTGTGAGTTATATTTAGTGCATATATTTCTAGAAAATATTTAGTAGTCACATTGTGGATATCCAAATATGTCTCTGAAAGGGAGGATGGTTTCCACAAGTCTTAATGAGCGCTGTATTGATTTGTAATGAACAAACTCTCTTTCCTACAGACAATATCTTTCTAGTTAAACAGGTACAGTTATCATAATTTGCTCTGTTATATTGCTTGATATTATTTCAGTTCCTTCCTTAATGCAGCCAGGGATGGTTTACAACTGCTACCATGTAGAGAGGCAGTTGGTTTCTCCCCATATCACACACTTCCCTCATCCCCCAGATAAAACAACACACCCACTCATTACGTCCTTTTCAAGCTCCAGAGAAATCTATTAGCTAGGTAACCTGTCAGGCCTGGGCCTGGGATCCTTCTGCCTATCAGGTGCTTTTGCAGAAGCTGAGAGGTTTTTAGGACTTGGTGGGTTCACAGCAACAGTGAGGAATCCCGCAGTCTTCTTACTTTCCTTGAGTTTTCTTGTGTGGGAGCTAGAAATTCAGCAATCTCACCAAAGTGTTCAAGGGACAGAATGGTGCCAGAGGAGTTCCTTGGACTTTCAGTTCAGATGTGGGAATTTCCAACTCAGAGCAGCTGTATGTACACTGAGGCTTTTCTCTTCATTTGTCACCTATCTAACAAGCTCATGGCACATATGTATGTTTGCCTGTGAATTACAAGGAAATGTTCTGGAAGTCTATAGGGAATCCAGTTAAACAATTTGATTCATTGCTGTACTTATTAGCCATGATGGCTGAGCCTCCGAAGGGTTGCCATTTTCTTTGGGTAAAGTTCACTGCATTCTAAGCCAAAATTGTTGAAATTAATAGCTTAACTTTTATTACCCAAAGAAACTGTCAGACCTCTCTAATGGCTTCAGATGGAGTGTGATCTCTGATGTCTTTTTTTTTTTTTTTTTTTTTTTTCTTAACACATACGTTCATAAGAAATGCACAGTGCAGGCACACACAATTGAGGTCTGGGTCCGGACCAATTCTTGAGAGGCCATTTAGGTAATCATTTTTATTTTGTCTTTTCACCAACCACTACTGAACAGCTTGTAAAGATCTTTTGAAACTCTATTACTTTATGCATTAGAGACTTGCCTGCTTCTACCCTCCCCTTTTGGGATTCTGTGAGGCTTTTTCCTTGTATGCTGTGCCAACAGCAGATTTTGCCTGAGTATTCTTTTTCTCATTAACATCAGTCGAAGTGAGACGTCAGGAATCCAGGACCATTTGCAATGACAGGACAGTGCCAATGCTCTTCCTTTTATAACCCATAGGAATAAAACTATGCAAAGCATCATTTCATTATTCACACTGTGATAGCCTGCATAAATTACAAATTATAAGCTAGGGAAAAAATGTTCATGCTGTCCTTTGTCAAATATCCAAAGTTTAAATTTCAAGAGGAAGTATCAGGAAGAATAAAAAAGTCAAAATAATATCACCAGTGGCTTTTGGATGTGTCAGTTTTCCTTTGTTAACAGTTTTATCACTACCACATTAGTCTGCTTAGGCAAGTGAGGATGAATGCCAGACCATTTATTTCTTTGTTATTTTAGAGCAGGTATGTAGTAGCAAATGTCTTTTAAATTGCTTATAATGGAGAAATATTGAAGATGTAGACTTGAAATCAGATCCTTTATACACCCTTATTTGTAAGAGATGAGGCGGAATCCTGGATTATATCATGCACCTAGGTCCTACTGAATTGAGCAAAATGCCCAGCAGATGCTGTGCAATGTCAGGGCCCTTGTGCGTGTCAGAAAAGGAACATTCCTTTTTCTTCAACTGGGTTAACATCTTGAGTCTTGCTACAGAAATGGTCAGATGGCAAGAAACGAAAAAAGTAGCAGACAATCTTTAGTTAACTCTTCAGAGCTGGTGTTAACAGTCACATCTCTGTTTAAATAAGCACTTCGGTTTAGGGAAAGCTTTTGGGAGTGAAGGGGGACGTGTCCATTATAAAGTAAGATATTTAGGAAAATGAAAGATGTTAAAGTAATAGCTAAAGTTCAACACTAACAGAATTGCTTTGCGGGTGGTTTTGTAGTCAGACATAAACAGGACAGATAGAAAGCCTGAGATGTATTAATTCAAAGGTGTGATTTAGTATGTTTATGTTTCCTTACTCTTCCTGCTATACGCTTCACAGTGTAGTAGGAAACAGGTTGATTGTTGAGTTAATGAAAAAGGTCAGCATATTGTTTACTGGAGTGGACCCCAGGAAAAAAAACCTTCCTATCAAATCTCTTAATATCCAGGAGAGGTTTATGTTGGTTTTTTTTTTTCTGGATTAATGAAACACATCACATTTGCAAAGTGGTATTTCAGGGTGGTTGCAAGGCAAATTCAGCGTGTTTAAGGGAAAAGGATCTCATCCCTTCCCGCATGCAAATGATGTGGAATTGCACTCCTCATAGATTCTTTTCTTTGTATTCCAGCTTTCTGGGACACAGGTTTCCGATGTGTCTGGAGCCAAGAGTCAATGAATGTGATAGGAATTGGAATGTGCTGCTTAAGATCCTGTACCTATTTATTTGTGTTTGTGCAGAATAAGCCAAGGTAATTTTTAGGAAGTGCACAGGATGTTTAGAGTGTCAACAAATCTCTTCAGGATAGAGGAAAATAAAGGACATTTAACAGTCACTTCACATAGTTCTTAAATTGAAGTAAAGTTCAGTATTAAAGATTAAAACAAAGCCAAAACATAACCAAAGGCAGTGTTACTGTAACTCTAAATGTCATACATCCCTTACAGAAAGTATCTCTCAGATTAATTATAGAACCCCCGGATTTCAAAAAATCAGTTATGGAGGCAGCAGAGATGGCCCTCTAGGGAGAAGTCTGAAGATGTTTCATGCCAGCAATAAGAAATTGTTAAGGGAACTAATTGCTATGGAAGACTTTTTAAAAATAAATAAAATACAGAGAAGTCATCAGCTGGAAGGAAGGAGGGAAAATGAGCAAGATTATTTGAATACTATTTAAAGAATTAGTGGAAGAATAGAGAGTGCTTAGTATGGCTGTCTGAAGTGCATGGCCAATTTCAAAGATAATTATCAGTACTCCTTTGGAGTTACCTCTCCTAAGTGCTTCAGAGATGTGCTTCCTACAAATGCAGTCCTGAGCTCATACCACAGGCACGCTTCAAACAAAATGTGTTTTGTTCTTTGCCATTTATTTGAATCTACATCTTTTTGTGCTGTCAAGTGTCAAACTTCTTTATCATAATGTGTGCCACAGGGATTTTTGGTTGATTGGTTGGTTTTGGTTTTTTTGTTTGTTTGGATGAGGCTAAAAAGCTTGTAACATAGCAGAAGTACCTTGTTGTTTATGTCTGATCTGCAAATAAATGCAGAGATGGATCGTGTTTTGTTTGGCCCCTGCTTTTTTCTGCTGTCCGGCTTGAGCAGCCCAGCTAGCCTGTGTCATTTTAGGTACTGCAGGTTTGAGGTCCATGGAATACAAAAGAACTGTCAAACTGTGGTGAGGTGCAATCACCATGGGAGGTAGTCTCAGGGAGATATGTTGGTACAAATTTAAATAAAAATTTGTGAAATGGAGTATGCTTAAATTAGAACTGTTAGACTAGATGTACCTCTGTCCTTCGTATTGCTCCTAAGACACTGTTTCTTACTTGCAGGATCATAATTACTTTTCAATATTGCATCTGAATTTACTATGTTTCTTTTAAATCCAGAAAACTACAAATGCTTGTACATTTTCAAGAATGTACAAGCACACAACAGAACTTTTGCGCTGTCTTAGCCCACTAGCAGGGTTCAGGTCTGTGGTCTTCTGCCAGGGTTGTGGAGGAGATTTAGTAGGCTTTTGCTTCAGCAAAAGGAGGAAATACAGTGAGTTACCTTTTCATACCAGAAACATTGATTTACCAGACTTTCTGAAAATCCAGAGTTATTCTCTTATTAGGTACAAGAGAAAGAGCATTCTTTGCAGTCTCTCTGCTTCCACCTTGGAATATTTCTGCAGTTACAACATCCAGCCAACCATGCCCTGTTTCTAGAACCTCTCTGCTTTACCCCCTACGCTAAAGAAACTATGGGGCTTCGTTCTGCTTCTCCAGAGTACAAAGGTACATGCTGTGAGAGGGCAGAAGAGTCACCTCCTTGTTCTCACTTGTGTTGTGCCAGTGTAGTACAGTACTTATAAGAGCAGAGGGGAAGAGGTGTTAATTTTTCTACATCTAGTTCTGGAGACTGGCCCTATTCAGTGCTGGGGGTGACTGTAAAGACATATGGTTTGTTAACTTCTCTTCTGATTTTGAGATACTGAAAATCTTGATGAATTTGTGTGAATTTCTATAACACAGAGAGGATTATCAATACCCCTTACCTCCTTTTCTTGTCATTAGCTAACATCTGAGCTGCTGAAATGGGATTGCAGACACAGTTTGAGCTATAAAGGTAGCTGCCTGCTTCATCCAAAATGCACTTCTGATTTGATCTCTGTTACCTTTGGCACCACATTGGGCCATCTTCTGTTCTTCCTGGTTGGTGGATGATTTTTGTTTTGTGGGGTTTTTTTGTTTGTTTTTGTTTATTGTTGGGGTTTTGTTTGGGTTTTGTTTGTTTGTTTCTTTTTAATGCCAACTACTTTCAACAAGAACTTCAACAAGAACTGGATCAATATGTGTTACCTCCACATGGAGAGGAGCCTAAGTGTACGGCAAGGCAGAAAGAAACAGAAAACTTGCACAGGAGATCTTACTGTTTACCTCACAGGGCTGATGGTTGTGAAAATAAAGAGTACATGACATCAGGGCAAATAGAGCAAGAGATGTGGGGAACCACAGCTGTGTAGTGGCCTTGGTGTTACAGAAGAGTGGACTATGCAGTGCATAGCTGGAGGCAAAACTTCTTTTGGAGGAAGACTTTTCAGGCCTCTGTGAGAAGCGTCGAAATATAAGATCTCAGCTTTTGAACTGTTAGAAGAGGTTGATGTGGCTTGTTTCAGCTTCACAGTTAGCCAGGGTTCAGGAGTGTGCTCCATCCTAGATAGTCTGAAGACCTTGCCCATTTATTGCAGGAATCGATACCAATCCTTTTTTCACTTCAGTATGATAAAGGGCAGATGGGTCAATCTGAGACTACAGTCTTGGTCTTCTCAGGAGCTTTGGGACAAGAGTGGGCTTCACCAAAAATAGTCTGCCGGAAGTCAAAGATAGCTGATTTTACAGATTTGGGCATGTTTTTTGTGTGTGTGCCAGATTTCATGCTGACGTAGGAATAAAATGTTTCTATTTAGCAACCAAACATGACTGCATACCCCTGTACTCTTGTTGTATGTTTGTATCTCTTTAGCTTAAGCCAGTCTATTTTATCTTGAAGTGTTATCTATTAGATATGGAGAAAGGACAGTATTTGAACAACTGTTTAATAAATGCATTTCAGGTTTCTGCTGCTCAGTTAACTGGTGTGAGTCAGTCAGAGTGTTTGCTAAGGAGAAGCTTTTTTCTGCAACTTCATGACTATCAGCATGGCCTTCCTTTATTCCAGGTTTGAATCAGTATCACAACCTGCTTCTTTTAACTAGAATCATAGAATGGTTCAGGCTGGAAGGGACTTTCAAAGGTCATCTAGTTCAACCCTCTCTGGAGTCAGCAGAGACATCCTTATCTCAACCAGGTTACCCTAGATGCAGTATGTTGTCTTGAGTAATCATCAGAAAGTTCTGGTTTGTGATGTTGCAGAAATGTGTAAGTATCATAAGTAAGTACAATGCAAGAGCATCAGGAGTTGAAATGTACTGCAGTTGTGGGAACATGATCTCATTCACAGGTTTAAAGTTTAAGTTTGTCACCAAATGGTGGAGATAGATGGAAGTTCAGAGACTCTTGGCCTTGTTTTTATGCAGCTCCAATGTAAAACATAGTGTGCCCAGTGTGGAACCTCAGAAGTGAAAAGTGTATGTCTGTTGGTTGTCAGGTACTGCACATGGGTGAAGGCACTTCACAGAGTTTGTGGGACAGTGGTTGGATACAACCTGGTAAAGTCTGATTGTACTTTCTGTTCCTGTTGACTGTCCTATTCCCATGGTTTCTAAGCGTTTGCAAAACCCTACCCTACCACAGCAGACTACTGTGTTTCAGAGAAGGAAAGAGAGTTAGAGAGTTCTAGATCTTTAATTTCTGGAAAGCATTGCAACACAAAGCCACAAGCAACGGTTTCATCAGCATTTTGCACGTAACCTGGTTTATGTCTCTCAAATTGGTTTCTACTGGGCTTGAGATAGAAAAGCTGGAAGAATATTTTCAGCAAGCGTTCCTGAGCTTGATGTGTAGGGTTGACTGGAGAAAAGAACAGAATTTTGTATTTGAAATGAATGACAAGGGGGGAAAAAAAAGGGCAATGTCTCACAAACCTTTCTGCTGCAAAGAGAAATAAGGCATGTGGCGATGGACAGATTTACCTATCCAGATAAAATCTTCCACTTTTCCAAAAGCAGAACTTTCTCTTTATGCAACGTTAGTTTCAAAGCTTCCAGCTCCCGCTGCGCCTAGTGGCAGGTATGTTTCCAGCTATTTCCTTTTTATGCCTGAAAATGGGATCATTCTCTGGTCGTCTTATTGTCATCTAGTAGCTGTTCCTTTTCACTAATTTCCCCAAATGAGTTGTGGCCCACTCAGAGGACTACAGGATTCATTAGAGGGAAGCATAATAAGAATGTCCTTGGTGTTCGAACAGGAAGAAAATATCCCAAAGGCTGCCAGAGATAAAGATCACCCACTGAAAGGATAAAAATGAACAATGCTTCTTGCAGGGAACCTAAAAATACAATACTTGGTTCTCTCACACAGAGTTTAGTTATTGAAATAACAACTGGATCGTACAGTGCCAGGATTATTTCGGTCTCAAGAAAATATGAGGTCTTGTGAGTTTAAACAAAACGTATATCAGAAAAAAAGTGATTTCAAGTCTAAACTGTCCCCAGAGTTCTGGGGTGAGCTGGGGTTTTCGTGCATGAAAATATGAGGCTGGAACTTCCAAGATGCCTTTTCAATACTTAACTCTTCAAAAGACTTCTAGAATAGCTTTACATTAGTTGCTTCATCTTTTCATGTGTGTTTTCTGTTGGCAGGTTTTGTGAAAGTGAAATGCATATAACCATGCTTTTCTTTCTGCCTGAGAAAGTGGGTTATAGGTGGGTTGATTATGGTGTTCTTTCAGTTCTTTGTCAATAAGGTACAGAAAAACCAAGTCGAGTACACTGTGGAGTTTGTGACATCGATCAAACCTATCACTGTTGCCTTTAAACAGATGATTTATTATGTGAACCTGTGCTTAAGTCCCTGACTGAGTGGTAGTTCCACATTAATAATTAAATTTTCCTTTCTCTGTTGTAACATGAATATGTATGCGTAGCATATGTACACATGCAGAAGTGGCATCTACCAAGTGAATCCTACATATGATAGGCCAGCTTTTAAGACACTGTAAAGATGCACAGCTCTGCAGATTTTATTTTGCGGTCTATAAACACACACAATTTCTTGTGCCCATGTTTCTGAGACCCGCTTCAGATTATAGAGCAGAAAGAGAAAGAAGAAAAGAGGCAGCTTTTACAACTGCAGTCAGTGCAACTAATTGTTCCTACTAGGTAAGGATGCTTCCCTTTTACTGGCTCTCTGATGATGGCTTTTTGTTTCTAGCTACAAGCAAATCTAATTTGCAAATGAAAAATTTCATTATAGCAGAAGTTGCCTGCAAGGGAATTAAAGCAGGCACATTCAAAAGAATTCAGCAGAATGTACAATTGCTTTTTAAAGAATGGATTTATGATCCCAGTTCACAATTAAAATAACAATTGCTTTTAAGAGATACCTATTATTTTTAAAAGGTTAACTATTTCAACAACAGAATTTTAAGGGAATGAGGCAGCTTGTGAGCAAAACGTGTGGTAGGTAATTGGCAAAGCTCACTTAATATTTTTTGTTTGCTATCCAAGAGCTATTCACGATGCCACTGTAACAGTATGTTGTTGGTACAACAGAGCTGACAGTTTTCTGAGATGAAAAGGAAGAGAATGGAATTAATCACACAAACTTCATCATCCAGTCTGGCATAACTGAAAGTGAGTTCTGCTATACTTGAACTATTTTAAATAACTTCATGTTTTATTAATACAATTTTTTCTCTGTTAACCTCTTCTGTGCTTTCTGTCCAGAATCCCATTGT
Source organism: Ramphastos sulfuratus (assembly GCA_013399055.1). Taxonomy (NCBI): domain Eukaryota; kingdom Metazoa; phylum Chordata; class Aves; order Piciformes; family Ramphastidae; genus Ramphastos; species Ramphastos sulfuratus. Next base: position 44,973 of record WBNM01039665.1, read on the forward strand.
GACTTCTAGTCTTTTAAAAGTCTGCCCCAATACATAGGCAGCCTTACTATGTACTGGCTGTAGTGCAGAGCAGAGGAGTGCTGCAGCAGCCCTGATGGTATATCAATGGGTACATCAGGTAGCATGTAAGATGTGTGAAGCATGGAAATGGGTGAGGGCTAGTTTAGGGAATTCCAGGCTGGTGTGGTGATGACAGTGCTGCCCCTGCTGGGGAGGTCCACCTCTGTGGTTTGCAATATGCAAAATGGCTGGCTTTTGAGTAATACCCTGCAGCAGCCAGAATGTTTGTATGTTTTGTTCTTTTTTTCTCCTTAGTCCATAGAATAGCTAAGAGACATAGACACTGCCAGACTCCCTGTTCAGAAGAGACAAAATAATTTTCACAATTTCTTTTCTGATTAGCAGTTAAGTCTTGTCATCCTGTCTGCTTAGTTTCACATGATGAAGGAAGTGCCTAGCAGACCTCATGACAGTCCTGTGTCTGTTGGGAGGAGAGAATATTAGGAGTCAAATTTTTCTTGGATTTCCACTCAGTCATTATGGATTTGAAGTACTTTTTGTGCCTTCTGTTATATATATTTAATGTCCATTGCTGGCACAATGTGTCCTCGCATAAGGAAGAGCGTCCTCTTTTTTCATTTAGTGAGATATCATTCGACTTGCATATTCCACAGTTTGGCAACATGTTGACCTTCTGGCCTCTTCTAGAGAGAAAGCTAAGGGTTCACAGGAGGATAGCATTGTTAGCTTCCAAGGGAATGCCCTCACTGAAGTATTTTACAGATGTAGTGTCAAGCTATGGGTCTTTGTGCAGGTGACACAAAATACCGGTCTTACGTTAGTTTGTAAATCGCACTTTTCTCGAAGGATCACTTTGATTCCTTCCATTGTCTTTCTCCTAAAGTGGCAAATTGCATCTGCTGTAATGTAACCCTGCTATGTTGGATGTTTGTTCTGAACCTATTACGACTTTAGATTTCTCTCTGGAGCTTGGATTTGCTATGTGAGACAGGGAAGGCTCTGTGCCACAGGCCAATCCTGTAGGCACACAGTCAGAAGTGGAGGCATGGTGAAAGCAGGTTCTCTTAGCTCGTGATACTTGCTGTGTAGCTGTTGATACCAAGGAGCCTTTCACAACTCTGAATTTCACCATTCTTTTAGATTTTGACATTACTTCTGTATCTCAGGAATATAAATTACATGCAGAAAGAGAAGGAAATGGGTGTTTGAACTATTCCGTTGAGACAGTCAAATGTATAACACGCTCTGAATTTTTTCAGCTGGTGCACTTCTTTAAACCATATACATGTGTGTTCCTTCATGTAGAAGATATGGTGTGGGATAAATGGGTGATTCTGTCTGTGATTATCACGTGCAAAATGGTAATCATTGTTTTGAGAAGTTTGTAGCTTTTATTCATATTTAATGGGCCAGGAAAACAAGTCCTTTTAGAAAGGATGCAGATTTGTGTTAGATTTTAAATTTAAATTTGGTTAAAAATGAAATCTCTTTTTTGAGATAGCATACTTCTTTAAGGAAGAGAATTTGGAGTTGTGATGAAGTGCTGTAGGCCATGGACTGTACTTTAATCTACATGTACTCTGGTAAGGAGTTTTCTGTAAAGACTGATAGAAAAATAGTGGTGATTGACATTGTCCTAGAAGGGTCAGAAGGAAGAGACCTGGTAACACCTCTTGAAAAATTCTGATTTTACAAGGTCTGTGTTCTAGATTAATCTCATGTCTTATTTAATGTGAAATTGCAGCTACAAAGGCTTCAGAGACCACAGCAAGGAAAGCACAGTTGAATTTCATGCACTTATGATGAGCGCTCTGGTACTGCATTGTAAGACCTTTAATGAAAATAAGTATTCTTTATTCATGGACTATGTTTCATAGTCTGTGGCTTGGTTTTTGACAATGAGATTTCATGGTCCGTGTGTGCTCCAAGGAACCTCACTTTTGAGAAACAAGGAAAGATATTTAACTTGACCTGAAGTAAACTACTATCACATGCCATAGCATGATTGTGTTCTGAGATGGTACAGCAAGCAGTTTAAAAGAATTGTTGGAAAAACTTGATGGATTTTTCAGGACACCGATTTCTCCTTGGCATACTCCTTTGCCAGAAAGCTCAATCTGACTTTCTCCCCTTGCCTTTGAGCTGCACTTCTCCAAAAAGTAACTGCTCCTAGTGCTACTGTCACTTCAGTTGATTTCTTGACTGTCTTTTTGTTCATCTACCTTATTATAGTGCTTTAAGTATGACTAGACAATTTGCTTCTTTATGTCATGTCTTTGCTTTATAAATGCTGACAGTGCTGTCTAGCACAAGGATTGCCAGCCAGGCTGGTTGTTTCAGACTCTGGGTTGCAGGGACGTTTTGAAACAAAAGTTTTCTTTTTCTCATAGAGACTGAACTTCCAGATTACAAATAACCTATCTACATGCTAATAAATTTAAATAAGCTGAGTACATGCTAACACTGTTGTACAGATGGGGGAAACCAAGATACGAGAACATAAAGAGGAAGTCTGTGGGAGCTGACCTTATTCTGTGAGAGACCCACGCACCATCCCTTTTCTTGTCAGATTCTTTCTTTTTACTTACTCAAGTCTCTCCCTCCAAGAAATCATTGGTACATAAAAAGATCTTTCAGATTCTATCTATGTATCTATATTTACCTACAGCTATGGTAATTTATGATATGGGGGACTTCAATCTTTGGTCAGTCACAGAGTGTTTTTGGGTTCCAGCAAGCAAATGTGGCTTTCCTGGTTGTCTGGCAAACTGCATTTTGGAGGCAACCGCACCAGGAAGCAAGTTCTGCAAAGAGTACAGCGGGTGTGTGGCATGGAGCTGACTTGCATAAAGAAAGTGTTCCTTCACCTCAAGTACCCTGCAGATCCTGAGCCTGTCTATGCCGAGCTGCACATTCTGTCCTCATCTTTAAATAAGAATCTCCAGTGTCATTTAGTATGGTGGAGAGATGGGCGTTACTCCACTCCTGCAGGAGTGGATGTATGGAGTTAAAACAGTATAGGGAGCTAGACATTTACTATTACCATAGCAACTTCAGATTATGATTTATTAAGCCATATTTTTTCCCTATTTGAGAATATGCATTTTTGTTGGTTTGAGCTCTCCAGAGACTGTTTCTTGCCACTCCCTAATATGTCCTTTTCTCCCATTCAGTTCTTTCCTTGTCCTTGCTTAAATTGCAACATAATATAAATGTGTTTGTTAGCAAGCTTTATGTCAGGCAAAGAAGGCTTGGTACAGTTATTGCTTTATTAATAAATATTCTACTGCTGGTTACCCCCTTGGACTAGCGTGCAGTTCAGATGGCTGGCATATCAATTAGAAGCAAAGGTGGCACTGGGAAGAGAGGGTCAGAAGTGCTAATAGAGCACTAGACACTGCAAGAAGAGAGGAGGAGGCCTTTTGGCCCAGCTAGGCTCTGCCTTTCTATTGATCTTAAATGCTCCCTTTTGCTTTCATTCCCCTGTGACCCGTTCCTTCCTGCTCTCGGCCCTGCAGTGGTTGTTTCCGTGGTCACCCCTGGCTGGCAAGTTCTGTGCAGTTATTAGTACAGCAGTGCTGGAGCTCTGCCCAGCTGCACACCCCCTTTGGAGTCTCCTGTAGCAGAGTGGAACCTGGTGAGCGTGGCTACGTGTATCCAGTTCGACAATCCCGATTCATTTTCAGAGCTAGGGTGCCAGTGACTTGTGTGGTCACGGTTGCATTTTCCAGCCCTTTGTACCACTGCTGTGGAACAAGCACAGTGGTGGGCTCTGTTGATGTCTGCGCCCTGGCATATTGCAACTGCTTGTGTAGAGCTCTGCATCACACGCAAGCCTGCTTTGTTCAGCCTTTGGAATGCCAGCTAGATATAGCCCTAAGTAAAGTCTCCAGATGCAAATACAGGAGACTTAATAAATTATTCATTTTCGAGCTGCATAGACAGTTTCAAAATCTTGAGTATGATGGTAACCAGGCCTAAGCAGACAAAACGAATAGAACAGTTACTGAATATAGAGTCATAAAATGAATCCTCAGAGCAGCAAAGATATCTCTCAAAAATCTGGCATCTTTCTTATCACTTGTCTGTCTTTATGGGCAGACAATGATCTTCATGACTCTTAATCTCATAACGAAGTTAATCTGCATGTAAATACTGAAGTTTTGGTGTCAGTGGATTTGGTTTTTATTTGCTTTCATTCTCTGAAGTACAGGAATATTCTCAGGATTCTTAAATAATATAGTTGTGTTACATCTTGATGTGTAAACTAGTTGTCCCCTATCAGTTTCTGCTGGTTGCTTGCCTTTTCTCAGTGAGATTTATTAATGTAGCACAGTTTCATTATAATTTGCTTATATTTATAATATTCTTCTTTTACTTGATTAAATCATTCACTATGGACTTCCTAATAATTATGCGATTATATTTGTATTCATTTCGGTAGGGATTGTGTAAATGTATAAATACCTAATGCATAGCTTTGTTCTTCTACTATGTGTGGAGTTAACTGTACCAGCAAGGGATCTTTCTGTAACTGGCTACTTTCCTGACTTTATTTCTAAGCATGTCATGAAAGCAAGAAACCATAAACATTAAGCGTAAAAGCACTAGTGAACAACACAGAGCCCAGATCTAAGTATGTGGATCAAAGCCTTGCTATGCTCAATATAATGGCATACAGAAATCTGCATGTGAGAGGTTTCTTGAAGTGTATATACATGCCAGCAGCCACGAGGAGGGGCTTTAGGTGTGAAGGACTGTCTGGAGTACAGAGCTACTTCTTTTTTGACAGCATCGCTTCACACTGTACGTTTGTTAAAGTGTAGCCTTTGGTGTGGATAAGAATACCTATTTTTCAGGTCTCAGCTGTACAATACAGAAAGGTTGCCGAACAGCGTATAAATTTCACCACTACCCTAAAAAAACCCAACATTTTTCTGCTGGACAGAGTCTGGAGGAAACATTTTTCAATTTCAACTAAAACCGGCTCCTTGTTATTTTATGTGCTTGCAGCTCTCTCTCACCCAGTTCTGTTGTTTGATCTGTGCTGGTTTTGAAAACTAAGCTAAAATATTTCATCTTTCCATGCTCATTGCCAAGCCAGTACATATTAATTTACCTGTATCTTTTGGAATTTCACACACAACACAAGTTTGTTACCATTTACTTTTACAGAAATCAAGTTCAATACAAGAACTGAAATCTGATCACAGACTGAAATTGAAAATTCCTGTTGTAGTTGTTAGGAAAGTCAGCACAGTGATGATACAAAAAAACCCAAATTGCCCAAATCACTAAATTCTACAGGGATGCTTTGCAATCCAATGCCTGTTGGTTATAGGAGAGATCTGATTCTGGCACCTATCAGTAAGCTATGTCTGATGAAAAAAAAACTGTGCTAAAAGAATGTCAGAAGACAGAGAAGCATGGAAAGGGACAATTTATTTGCTGCTTCTGCCTTCTGGAGTCCTTCCCGGACAAGGAAGTGCCTTTAACAGTAATGAAGGGAAATTAGAAGAAAAAAAAGTCATAATAAAAGGAAAATAATAGGTGAAAAAAACCAAACCATTTGAAATACCACAGACTGTACAGGAGCCCCATACAATCACTGACTGGCATTTGCAGCAGAGAAGCACCATTATAATTGTGTCAGAACTATCACTGGGAATCATGGCTGCAAGTTGAGAAATGCCTGGGGAGAATTCAGTTAGTCTGTACGAAGAGAAAAATCCCCAAACCAAACCTAGCCCCATAAACAGCTTGCAGAATGGGATGAAAAGGACCTTTGCAGTTGTGTAATTGACTTAGATTTCATACCAGCCAGAAATTTTTGTGCTGTGCCAAGGCCATAGATTTTTCTCTTCACTTTTGGGGCTTCCATGTGATTCGATGGTCTTGAAACTATTGCTGTAAGCAATAGCTCTGACCACGCTACTGCCAGAAACTGAAGAGACAGCATAAGTTTTAGGAAGCCGGGTTGCTTTAGCAATATTTCCATGAAACTGGAAAACCACTGAAAGGATCTAGTATAATCAATAAGTATACCTAGCAAGTCTATAATCTACTACGGAACTCATGCCTTCTGCTACAGATGTCTGGCTTTGGAAGCATCCTCTATTTTTCTGCCAGCAAGTCCATTTTTCACATGTCGAACATAATGTTTGCAGCAGGTAATATATACAGGCTAGCTCTCATGCTGCTTTTACTATTCCTTTAGTGGCATAACAGCTTAACAACATGAACCTACCCATTTAAGTGAGGATGAAAAATAATGTGACATAATGTGTGGTTGAGGCATATGTTTTTGGTAGCTCTCTCAGTCTTGTTCCCCAGGAAGGCATACAGTGCATGATTACTTTTTTGTAATGTGACTTATCAGGCCATTCCACAAAGAGACTCCCTTTGGGATGCTCAGAATTGTCATGACCTGAAGAAGGAAACATGCTCTGAAGTATAGGACTTTTTACTCACTTTCAGACAGAATGACTGAGTATGAAGTGGGTGGGCATATACCTCTTAGCAGTGGGCAGTTTCTCCAGCATGTCATATATCCAGTTGTATTGCAGGGATACTCTTGAATCATGCGTATGGAAGGGTGAGTTTTACCACAAATGAGGAGTCTTTTTCCAAGATTGGAGAGGAACAAAGTTTTCGCCCCAAACATTTATATTTTTTTCCAGTGAATTCTTTTCAAGAAGTAAGATCAAACTTGGTCATATTAGGATGAGAGCAATTCATGCAAGATAGAAAAGGATGATTCTAACAAAAGAGAATTATTAATAGGAGAATAATTTACATCAAGGAGATAGTGGGAGTAAAGTGGATTTTGATGTTTTGAAGGTTGATTGGGTGGGTGGGTGTGTTGACAATAACAAGACAATCATGTCTTCTTCAGGAACTTACTAACAGGCTTCAAGGATTTAAAATAAAATGTGTGAGTTCTGTGAGAAGTACCCTTTTTACAACAATAGAAGCAAAGTATATCCTTTTTGTAGAAGACCAGAACATAACTTCAGTTACATGCTGACCTTTCAGACCATGCTCTCACCATAGGGCTCAGCAAATCCAGTGGCTGAGGTGTGGAAGCAGATACCAGATATCCAATGGCCTTGGTGATAACTGCATCGTATTACTTCCGTAGCTTTCCTAGTTTAAGCATTCGTATTAGTAATTATCCACATCTCACAATTTTATTCTTAGGGGATGATTAAAAATAAAGAGCTGTATTCCCTAACATCTTAAACAACCTGCCTCTATGTGTGAGTTTGGGTTTTTCTTCTCAGCACGTAGTAAAAGGAAGCAGATGATTTTTCTAGGATTATAAAGGCAGGACTTCTAGTCAGAGCAACTCTTTCATTGTATCTCATACTTTTACTGCATCAAAATTATTTGTCTTCTTGATATATTCAGATACTATAACCTCTGCTCTGTTTCTCTCCATGTCTGTTGAGTATGCCATCTGAAGAACTCCATGTCATCCAGTGGTTTTGTTTTGCAGTATTATAACTTGTATATTATGTATGTGCTGGTTCCATAGGTCAAGCCTGTGGGCAGATTTTTGAAGGCCTGTATTGTGAATGTGCAGGTGTGAATCCAGATTTATTTGTACAAAGATGTTCAAATACAGTAACTTAGTCCAGTGACTGTTGTATGTGAGGAAACTTTACAGGATCCCTCAGTCCAGGGCGTTGTCACAAATTCTTCTCCAGTTTTGGATGGGTGATCTGCATGTGAAGCTTCTACTGTTTTAAGCACCTGCAGAGAGGTAAGAGGATAGCCACGTGTCTATGTTTCTGGCTTGATTTCTTACTGTCAGTAGCAAATTGTACCAGACACTCTTCAGTGTAATGATCCCTATCAGGATGAATAGAGCAGTCGTGCTTTTAAAAGCTCAAATAAGTAACTGCTGGAGCTCACAGAGCACCAGTCTTCCATTTGGGAAATACCACTTGGTGACAGAGTTGATGAAAGGTCCTCAGACAGCAAAAACGTCAAATATATATATATATATTAAAAAAAAAATATATATATAAAAAGGCATGCTATGTATGTATAACATATATGTATATATAGTACTCTCTTTGGGAATACATTCCTTATGTTGTTCTCCTTTGCTTATTTTAGTCACCCATTTCATACCTCCACTTCAACACTTGACCCTTCAAGATAACCAATCTGTGGTGATGATCCATATTTTCTTCAGAGAACTTGGAACCAAAAAGATGCTTAGTGACAGTGCTAGGGATTCCTGATTGTTTCAGTTCCTACTTGACATCAGCAGATCTTCATCTTTGTTCTAGATATGATTTCTAGATTTGAAAACTTCAGAACTTTAAAGTAATTTGCCATTTATGACAGAGTTCTTCATACAGTCACAGCATGGGGGTCAACAGTTTTCACCACGATTAAATCTGAAGTTACTCCTTGCTTCTTTCTATGAGTTCTGCTTCAGCTGCAGTTAGCCCTGCACTAATGCAGCTCTGGCTAACCTCGTTTTCTCAGACACATGTTTGCTGAGAATTGGTGTAAGCTGGTACAGGAATTCAACAAGGATCAGGACTAGTTTCAACACTACTCAGTATTTCTGTCAATTGCTTGGAAGACTCTGAATCACTGATGCTTTGTTTGTAGGTAGCACAAAGAGTGGCAGAATAGGAGATGAAATAGTAGACACTTCACACAGAAGGCTGTGAATTGTTTTGCCTTTTTAAGTGGAGGGCCTGCATAAATCAACTTGCCTGAGAAAAACAAATGTTTAGGTAGAAGAAGATTGTCATGCAAAGCAGAGACAGTTCTCTTAGGTAGCAGGCTTCTAGTGGAAAAGAATTCTATGATACAGTACTCGTTTGTATAAATGGGAATGAGAGAGGGGGGAAAAGCTTTTCCTGCTTATATACCTCTGTTTGTTGAAAGATAATACTAGAACAATTCCTGTCATTTTTAAGATCCACATTTTAGGAGGGAAGGGGTGGGTAGGGTTTCAGAAAGTCACCATGAAATATATAGGGTAGGAGAAAGTGGTTGCTCTTTAATGACTTGAAGCATTGTCTCTTAAATTTATCACCAAGAAAAATGGATGTCCCTAGGATAAGGGCCTTTAAGAGTCTTCAGAGAAAGAAAATACTGGGTACTAAAAGAGTCTTTGTTCTAATGGAGAGAGGCAAAATGGAAACCAGTGGCTGGAACGCTGGAGCAGGTGAATTCAAATTGGAGAATAGGTAAAAATGCTCAACTCTGAATGTATTTAAACATTGGAATGGATTACTGGGAGGAACAGCAGCTGCACCATTTCCTGAAGTCTTCAGATTCAACTCGGATGCTTCCCTGTTAGAAAAGTTTTAATCAAACGCTATTTGTGGTGCTCAGTGCAGGGGTTAATGATGTGAAATGCAGTGACCTATGATACACACATCTTAGGATATGCAAGAATAGATCATCCTACTCTTCTTTTTTGACTTTAAATTCTATGAATTGGTGAATGTCTGCTAGCGATACAGCTAGAATAACTCTTTGTACTCTGCCCTAATTCTACAAGTCTTTGTACGGATTTTTCTCATTATAATCTTAAGAATACCTTACATATTATTCTCTCAGTCAGTTAGCTACTATTAGCAACCCATGTGAATCCAGATATTGGTGTTGTAAGAATTACTTCAGAAATCATTTCACTTTCTCATGCAGGATTTTGATAAGGTGGCAGTAATTTTGACTTTTAGCTTTACGTTCTTGAAGATGAATGTTACGAGTCATTCAGGATCTTTTTTGTGAGAAAATTATAGTACATCTCAGTGGTCAGAACATCTAACTCAGTGCTTGCATATTCAACACACAGAATCCAGTACCTACTAGCTCTTGAATTCTGTTCTCTTAAGATCACATTTTGGCCACTCAAAAAAACCTGTCTGCTGTATGTGGGTCATCTATCTGGACTAGTGTTTGCTGTGTCAAAAATTTCTTTATTTCTTCTCCATTACAGAATGTGAAATATTCGATCCAGTGGCTATTTTTTATTTCTAACATTTATGGGAAAGATGAACAGCTTGTGAGTGTCTTCATAGAATTCCCTATCTGAAGTGGTTTTTTTTAATGCTCTATAACTTACTATTGCCATATACTTAACACTCAGCACACATGTGAATACTACATCATTTTATACGCCTGAGTTGGTAGTTTCTGCTTCCCTGCAGAAGACGGAGCCTAATGATTAGATGTTACTCTGTACAGCACCCATGAAGTTGGATGCTGATCCTGGTTGGGGCTTGGAGACATGTTAACATTTACCTTGCATTCAGTGATAGCAACTAATATTGCTGGAGTTTTTGTAGAGTCAAAAGGAAACGTCACTCTCTTGAATGTTGAACTATATTTGACTTCTGAATATAAATCCTTTCAACAGTATGCCATTGTCCCCTTATAAATAACTGTTCTAGCATGACTGATTTTCTGCCTAATGAATTCATTTAGCTGATCACATATGTGGTGTTTTGCATTTATACCATGTTTATTTGGTTGTGAAACTGAAATGAAACACTAAGGTTTAAACTACATGAGGGGTTTTGATCTGTAGCAAGTTTTTAAAAAGAAAGAAGAGGACTAAGGGAAGGGATAAGGTGAAAGATGTTCTGACTGTGATTGTTATACTTTGTCCTCCTGAACACCACCTCTAAAGCTGAGAAGCATTTCTCAATAGTACAGATATGCCAAGTCCAGTGATTTTTGGCTTTGTTAATTGAAGTTCTGGTACAAGCTGTGTAGTAACACTAAAGATTTCGTGTGTGTCTGTATGTGAATCCATGAGCTCTTTCAAAAGATGCATGGTGAATAAGTTACTCGTACCAAGCATTTGTTGGAAAAGGAATCACCACTTCCCCAGTGTCTTGGAATTGTACAATAGTGGTATTGTACAATTCTGTTGCTGTGGACTTGGTCTCTGATACTCACCTTGTCAGTCTAACAGTTCCTTGCTCCAAAGTTGGGAAAGAAATTCTATGCTGCATTTATATTTTTATCTTGATGTTGCATAGTGACAACAATTTTTGCTGATAGAATTTTAGGAAGAATATTGCAAGTTGAAGTGCAAGGTCTCTTGATCTCTGATATTAGCTGGTGGAACCTTCCTGCTCCTCTAAATTTTATTTTAGAATAGCTGATAAAATAAGAGCCACAAATGGAAAAAAAATATATTGAGCTCCACATAAAAATACCTTCTCTAATAAGATTATTTGATTAACATAGAAGCAAAAAAAAAACCTTTTTCTTGCAGTATTTAATTGACAGATGTGAAAATCGAAAATCTTCCCATTCCTTTTTTTTTGTTTGTTTGTTTTGTTTATGCACAATTCTATTAGTTTTTGTAAGAATATTCTTGCAGTGGTTTTGGTTAGCTTGGAAACATTTTATAGACTGTCAGAATACATCTGTCTGATGCTCTCTTGGGAATTGTGACAGAAAAATTATGTTTTCATGGCTGATAAGGAGCTCTGAATGGGAGTGCACTGTTTCAGTTTGGTGCAGAATGGGGGTTTGACCATGATATGGTTGTGCTTGGGAAGATGGAGATGGAAGCAGTGAAGCGTCTTCTCAAGTACATGGTCTTCTTGTAGCAGGCACTTCATCAGTGTTGAAACTGGGCAAGAAGAGCTGTGAAAAGGAGTGTTGTGTGGGGAGGTGACCCATGATTTGCTTGGGAAGAGCATCTGATTTAGGTACTGTCAGGAGCTGCAGAAGTGCAGTTGATGATTTCTGCATAACTAATCTGCCTGAAGATAATTATTTCAGGACACTCGGAATGGAAACAGGAAGTTTCTCTCCTTCAGAAAGTAAACTCTGATCCCCTGGGGCTTGCAGAGAGAAGGCAGCTTCAGGAATGTGTTAGTTGTCAGGCAGGTGCTTTGTCTGTGGGGATTAGTACTGGCCTGCGTCTAATGCTATCAACCTTTTCTGTCACCAGCCATGGTAATGTAGGAAAAGCAGTGTTGGTAGGAAGAAGTGGAGATCTTTTTTTGCTCGTAATCAGTAGAAAAGGGTATGTGATCTTCTGGAAATTACAAGCGTAGTATTAAAGAGTGTGCATGGATTTTTTTTTTTTTAAATTATTTTTTAAATCAAATGCTATTTCTGAGCTCCAAGGGCTGACAGCTGTTATAGTTTTGCTTGGGGACGTTTTCACAATGTGGATTAATCAATGTTATGAACTGGGTCCATGGGGTTTTGGGAATGTAATTGGTTTCAGATGACACTTTGCTAGTCAATCTGCGAAACAGCGGAATGTTGACACAGCTGAACAATTCCAGCTGTTTCCACTCACCCCTTCTTCCCTCCCTGGATGCACCAGCCTCTTCCTTCTCTCGTCTTCCTTTCTTATTGTGACTTTGTAAAACAAATTTCTGATCTCCGTTTCTGTCATTTGTCCATGCTTTGGTTTTGCTTCTTCCTAGCACGTTTTCAGAATGCATTATTTTGAGTATGTGTTTTTTATTTTTCCAATGCCCATTTTTGTCACTGTGGGTCTGATTTGGTTTACAGATATTTATTAACTCTTCTGAAGTGTGTTTAGATGTTGCTCAAAGGTGCAATATTCAGATAATGAGAAGTTTGAAAATGAGCTTAGATTTGTTGTGACAAATCCACCTCTTCTTTCAAAAAAGCTAACAAAGAAATTATAACTAAAGGCAGGAACAAACTGGGAGGACTTTGCAGGATGTACTGTAGGACTTGTTCCCCTGCTTTGAGGTAGTGCTGCTGTTGCTTTGCCCTAGCTGATAAGCTCAGCTTTGCTAAAGTTGGTAACATTTCTGTGCTGTGCATCAAGACCTTAACGACCAGTACAAATTACTTCCCAGAAGGAAGTGGCTTCTAAATTGCCTACACCATTTATGCTTGTAGGAAATCATGCCTGACAAATTTGGTGACTTTTTCTGATGAAGTCACAGCGACAGTGGACAAGGGAAGGGCAACTGATGGCATCTACCTGGACCTGAGTAAGGCATTTGACTCTGTCCCAAATGACATCCTGATCACCAAGCTGGGAAAACATGGACTTGATGAGTGGACCACTCGCTGGATAAGGAACTGGCTGGATGGCTGCATGCAGAGAGTGGTGATCAATGGCACAATGTCCACCTGGAGACCAGTGACAAGTGGCGTCCCTCAGGGGTCAGTGCTGGGACCAGTGCTGTTTAACATCTTTGTCAGTGACATGGACAGAGGAATCAGTGCACCCTCAGCAAGTTTGCAGATGACACCAAGCCGTGTGGCACAGTTGACTTGCTAGAGGGCAGGGATGCCATCCAGAGGGACCTGGACAGGCTGGAGAGGTGAGCCCAAGCCAACCTCATGAAATTCCACAAGGCCAAGTGTAAGGTCCTGCACCTGGGTAGGNCCCTGCCTGTGGCAGGGGGTTGGAACTAGATGATCTTTGAGGTCCCTTCCAACCTTACCATTCTATGATTCTAATAAAAGTTATTTTTCTTTTACTTCATGGTGGGGTTTTTTCCTCCCCTCCCCCCTCACCCCCATCATGTGATAAGCATAGGTAAGCCCTGAATATGTCATGCCACCTATAGTTGGAGTTTTTAACATAGTGTTAGTTCCTTTTCTGATTTTTCGCAATGAAGAGGAAAGTAGATACAGAGGAAGATTATATGCATTCATTTTCTGTGGCATTTTGCACGCTGACTGAATTTCAGGATACTTTACAGCAAGGACTAAAGCATGGCCCAGACAGTTCTGTGTGCACAAATCCCTACGCCAAATTGACCACGTATATAGCATTTTGATGAGTAGGCCAACACCCCTGACAAGATGGTCTGGCTACGTTATGGGAGCCTTTGGTCACTATATCTCTTGGGCACAGTCTTTCAGTAGTACCTAGAGCAGTGGTGATTTTCTGGTTTTGGTGTTATTTTTCCTTTAGGAAGTGGGGCAACTCTTGAAGGTCATACGCCGTATCATTCATGTTTGTGTGACTCCTTCGATGGCAGGCTATGCTAATCTAAAAGCTTTACGCAAAAAAATCCCAAATCTGCTCATTTTGGACAGCAGTTAGGTCTGCTAACTTAGAATCAGCAGAAAGCAGTGTGTTGAGCCATTTTAAGTCTTACCTGTTGTGTTAGAGTAGCAGGGAATTGAATGGCTGGTGTACTTTCTATATATCCTTGCTAATGCTTTACCAGCAAAGGAGTCTCTTTGACTATTACATATGGCCTATTTAGAAAAGGAAAAATACCTAATGAAAGCATAGTAGCAAAATGGCATCTTTCTGAGTATCTTTCTTAGACAAAATTGCTAATTTGTGCACTATGTTTTTTCAGAGAAAGTCTTTATGTCATTAATCCCTGCTTGTTTTTTTATTTATTACTGGGGTATTCAATAAGAATATCCCATCCCATGGACTTCATATTGGCAGTGGGCACCAGGAGGTTTTGTGGATCACTTGTAGGGAGGGAGACTTGAAAGGCACAAACTCAGTGCCTAGATCTATGTATCTTTTGTGTGACTAGCAGCAAGCTGCTTTGCTTCTCCTTGCCTCAGAGACCCTGGTTTTTATGGCAGCATAACATTTTTTACATTTTTCTGGCTTTTTTTTCCATCATTTCTTCATGCCCCAGAGATTTTGGATTCTGAATAGCAGTTCAAACCAGCGCTGAAATCCTTTCATTGACTGAGAACTCTGAGGATTCTTCATTCCATAATTTCTAGAAACTGTGAGAGACATTGGTCTCTCAGAAGACTTGCCTGGTGTGGGTTTGGGTTTTTTTTCTTGTTCTGACTGAAGACCATTTTTTCCAAAATTCAAGTTAGATAGTGTTTGGACCTTAAGCAAACATTTAGAGGTACTTGCTCCTGGTGTGTGTGGTCACATATATGCCAGTGGTCAATTGTATCGTTCATTTAATCTAAATATTTCTGGTGATTTGGGATTTTTGTCTTTGCTGTACCAGTTCATAACTAGTTCTTAGTTCAGCAGTATCTACACAGAGCTGAGGAAAGAAAAGCGAATGCTAATGCTTATATTAGTTTGGAAATGAAATTACAATGTTTCTTTAAACTGAGCAGACAGTAAATGCATTGAGGACTTGTATGTTATTCACTCTAATGTTCTTTTCATCATTCTTCAAACAACCCATAGAGATTTTCTTTTGTACAATCCTTGACAAATCTTCCTTTGTATCCATAGTTCTCTTTTGTTATGTTGAACCACCAAAGGGACTACCTTGTTAAGGCAGAGGGAGTGTACACAACCAGTACAGTGTGGAAGGCCTGTCTCTGCTGTTGAGTTCCTACAATCTTAGAGCTGTCATAAGTGTAGATTTCCATAGTATGTTTCTTAGTTCCTCGTGGAATTTTTGTGGAAATAGAGAAGAAGGAATTTGACTGGTGACTTGGATTTGCAGACCTGCAGATGCTGGATCAATAGCATCAGCTGCAGCTAGGCTGCCTGGTACTGCCTCTGCTCGAGTCTGCTTTTGCACCTGTGTGTGGAGTTATGCGTTTAGAGGTACAGTGCATTCAGTACAGTGCATGGACAAGAAAGAACAGAATGCAGGAGATGTCCTGCTCAGACATTTGAGCATTTAGTAACTTGCCCTTTTTGAAATGCTTTATCGTTACCATATAATGGTTTACTGGCTGTTGGTCATTGTGTTGTATCTTCAGACACACTGGCAGAGATGCATCTTAGGTGACAGTGTGTTGCTGAGTGTTGTGCTTGGTCAGGGTGGTATCACTAGCTGAAAAAAATACCAGAAAGCTAAATCAACTATTTTGAGTATTTTGCTTTGCTGTCTCTGGCCCATAATAGCAGAAGGAAGTTTGTCAGTAGAACCTGCTCTGAATGTACCTGCTTTGGGCATATAACCCCACCCACTTCTCTTTTTGTAGCAGAGTCCCTCTGCATTATCCATTTTAATTGGTTTGTCCATCTCTTCCCACTAACTTACTGGGTCATCAAAGCCTGGATACCCTCAAGAAGCTACCCCAATAATAGATTTCCCAGGAATGGGAGAGGTTTCTGCCAAAGTTTCTAATACCAGTCTATTCTCAAGTTAGTATTTGGTAATCCCGAGCCATCCATTATTTCACAAATTTAGGCAGAGCCATTACATCCCAAAGTACTAGAGGAAAGTTTTTGCTCTCAGGGTGGAGAGATCAGCCTCACCTGGGGCCTTGGCCTGCACCCGTCCCTAAGGGCCTAGGCACTCCTTTTAAGCTCAGGTCTGGGCCAAATCAACAGAGGCCTCATGTTTCCCTTTCTCTTAGAATTTAACAATGCAGTTATATTTAACAACAGCCCTTCCTCAAGCAGTGATAAGAAGAGATAACAGAACATTAAGAAAATTTCCATCCTTGATCGTTATCACCCTGTGCTGGTAGGTTGTTGACATTGTGGTGTGCTGTGATGCTAAACTTTGACTCATTGGAAATGTAGCTTGAGTCACAAACTCAACTCCTCTCTTTTGTTTCTTGCTATGTTTTGGGGCAGTGTTTTGTTGGTTTTGGTTTTGGTTTTGGTTTTTGTTGGTAATAGCTCTTCCTCTAAAGAGGAAAGCTGAAAAAGCATTTCTGAGGAGCAGAGTAAGCTGCAATTCCAATTGTTATACAATAAAAAGAGGAAGAACTAGTGCAGAGGGTAGAAACCTCTGCTGGCATTTCAATGTGGGATTCAGGAGTTCTAGTAAAAACAGGAGTCTGTGCTCTGCTGCTGGGAGTTGGGAGTTAGTTGATTTTGCTTCAATCGCTGAGTTAATGCCTAGCTCATCTTAAGAAGAATGATTTTGAGAGCTTCTCAAGTGCATCAGTGAGCCTTTAAATTAAAACTTGTTTTGAAACACCAGAATTCTGTCGAAGCATTATTTAAAATGTTTGATCTTAACATATCAGATTTTTAATGCATGAAACCACACCCCACATCTGCCATGGCACTACAAACTCTGAGAAGAATGATCATCAGAAAAATCTTTGCTTCACTGAAGTTATTATTGATTGATGAAATCAAGGTCAAGATACAACAATGTGTGGGAGGAAGCTGGGTGAGAATTAGCAACTTCATTTAAGGCTTTATATCTCAGCTTGCTTCCAAGTTGTCTTTTTTCCTCTGTGTCTTAGTGACTGTGAAAGAACCATGAGAAATTGTATCATATATATAATTTTCCCCATTATGTGAGATCTCAGGATCTTTTTGAAGATAAGTTCAAATAGATTCAAGCTGATTCAGAAAAGAGGTCAGTTAAGAATTCCTTAATGTTTTGAGTGCTGCACTTAATTTCACATGCTCTGGAAGGAGGTGAGAGATTGCTCCTGGTGGAGGCTTCTGGCAGGCTGTGTAAGACGGTTCTATGAAGTAAGTTCAGGCGTGGTTGAGACAGGATTATTCTGTGTATAGTTTTGTGTAAACTGAAGGCAGCAGCAAATTCTCTCCTCCCTTTTCTCTCCTCTCCCACCTCCACTTTCTGGCATCTCACATCCTTAGGAAGTCATAAAAACGCCATTGGTACTTGTGAGATAGAAATTCCACTGTCCCTGGGAGGCTGGGTTTGTACATTGGCACATTGATAGTATTGTCTTATGTCATGACCCTCTTGGTCTCTGAAGCAAGACCTCTCTGTTGTCAGCCCATCTGCCTTCTGGATCCCAGATAGTCCTGGGTCAAGTGTGATGAGTGTGGTCTGTCACTTTCTTGGTGCCCGTGTGTAGGCCTCCACTGTTCAAAATGTCAAGAGTTTGACCCAAACTCTAGAAAAAAAATAGGGGTTGTCCTATTTTAGGGCCATGAGGTACCCAGGGCTGGAGGACAGAAATGATAGTTACTCCTTTTGGGGAGTGAAAATGAAAATGCTGCACACTGAAGGGAAGTTTAAAGGGAGATCCTATTTACAAGTACATATGTACAGAAGGGATTCAGGTAGAATGAATACATACACAAACTGTCCCCAGTCTATCAGAATAAAATCTTCTAAAATCCTCCACCCCATTCGTCCTCAGCAGGCCTGAGAGTAGGCCAAAACTGCCCTCCCTACCTCAGCAGGCCGCGTGATGCATCTCAAAATTCCCTGCCAGGTAGGAGCCATGAGGTAAGCAGAGGTGCGAGCTCTGATGGGGAAGGAAAGAAGCGAAGGGAGGAGACCCAGGGGAGAAGAGAGCCATATCAGCCAGGCACTGCTTTTAAATAAGCTATAGTTCTGGAAAGGGAAATAGAGTAACAGTGTTACAATATCCTGGGACAATCAGCTCTGTCCCTTGAGACTCTCCCATCTCTTTTTTGGAGGACTGTCCCTCTGTGGCCTTCTTAAGGGAACTTGGGCCCCCAAACCATCACCACAGAGGCTACTCCCTGTTTGGCTGTTGACCACTCTGCCATGAAGTAATTCCTTAGGGAGTGTGCTGTTTGTAAGGGGGTAGGGTTTTCTAAAGGTGATACGGTCATTTCAGCTTTGGAAGTAAGGCACCACATTTCTTACTCTCTCACTTGCCTGTACAGTCTGCTGTGAATATTCTGGACTGGCCTTTAACATATTCTGACTGTGATTCTGTTTTTCTTTGTTTCATTCTTTGGCTTAGTCTAGCCTTTTGCCATGGGCTGGAGTCTGAGTGGAAAGGAGTTCCTAAAGGAACACGGAAGGATGAGGACTCTCCAAATAAACAGGGTTTGTTTTTCTGTTGTTCTAGGTGCTTTGTAAGCATGTAGGATCCAGTAGTGCACTTTCATAAAGTTGTTTGATCATAGCTTCCTGGATCAGGAGCGTGGCATGGCCAGATCCACTGAAGGTGTTGTGTTAGCATGGGGGGAACTGTGTGCCAAAGATCCGGCTGTTCTTCCTTTCAGAGCAAGAGGATCAGGAGTGTATCTTTTTAGGAGTGCTTTCAACAGAGGTTCAGTAACTCCAGCAAAACCCCAAACAGAACCCCAGGAGAGCATTCAATGTGTGTGCTTGGGAAGAAGGGCAAGAGTAGTTAGTATCCATTAACTCCGATGTTTCTGAGTCGCTAGACAGGTACTTACCTTTTTGTGCAGTCTTTTCAAAGGCTGATACTGTTTTTTTCTTATTCCTTTTTTTCTTCTTTTTTTTTTTCTCTTTTGGGTTTGTTTATTGCATAACTCCAGTAGAAAGGAATTCCTAAGGCATGAATGCTAAAGAGGAAGGAGAGAATAAGTGGTTCCAAGTTAAATTTTCATGTATTTATGCCTTATTATGGCCTGACAGTCAGAAATAATATTCTTTTCCTTTTATCCTGATTTTCTCTTTTGACTGTGTATTAAAAAACCACCAGCAGTAACAAAGTGTAAAAGATTGAATTAAATCCTAGTTAGAATGACTTCACCTTAAATAGTGGAATATCTTAGATCTCTTTTTCTTCCTTTTTTCTTTCTCTCTGTCTAGTCTACAGAGACTTGGCAGTCTCAGATACCCTTGGGTGTTCAAAGGTAGATCAGTCTGCGGCAGGGCTGCCTTTGATGTTTTCACCTACAAAAATGTCACATCACAACCTGCTCTGTTATTTCACATTGAATGTGAAAGATTCACTAAAAGGTTAATTTCAAGTCTTGTTGAATTTTATACCATTAAAGTCAATGCCTTCTCAAGGATGCACTTCGAATGGTTTTAGAAGGATGAGAGAAAGGGCTGATTCTCGGTTTCTGCTGTAGCTACACAAGCGCCTGGTAACTGTGCACACAGGGTGCTGGTGGGTGCATAACCTCTCTGTGTGGGAATGTTGCACCCTCCATTCCCTGTGGAGAAAGAAGATAAAAAATTGCTGTAGATACTTTAAATAGCCCCACATCTGCTACCAGTACCCTTATGCCTTTGTACATGAGGCCCTAATTTGGTCTGTATTCAGTCTTGTCAAAGAAAAAGCTCACGGGAGAGAAACATTTCTACACAAATCTTTTGGGGGAGATTTTGCAAGGATAAGGATAATTCTAAATATACGTTCTGATTTCTGGAGTTTGGGACTGATTTCTGGAATGATTTGTGAGTGATTAAGTAAAATGTATTTCTAAAAACTTGTTCTTCCCCTCTCTTTCAGAACTTGTGTTTTGAAGAAATGCTGTTTGTTTGCAGTAAAGAGGGCTTTGATTTCTTTGTGGATGCAATAGGTTTCACTGAGAAAGGCTGTGTGTGTACTTTATTTCAAACACTATTTTGAAAAAGAAATGGAGTTTTCTAGAAGATTCATCAAGGTGGAGAAAATAGTTGTTTATCTGTCGTACCACAAATTGTGCATCTGAAAGATTTCTGAATGGACAAATGCTGAAGCAATAGGAGATGCAAGCTACGTTTTAAATTTGGAGGTTTTTGTGGAAGACAATTGCCAAGTAACTCTTATTTTCTGTGTTCTCTTAGTATATTCATAGACTGGTTTTGGTTCGAAGAGACCTTTAAAGGTCATCTAGTCTAACCCCCCTTCAGTGAGTGGGGACATTTTCAACAAAATTTCAGAGCCCCATCCAACCTGACCTTGAACGTCTCCAGTCCTACCACCTCTCTAGGCAACTTGGGCCAACATCTGACCATTCTCAGCATAAAATATTTCTTCCTTTTTTCTATACAGAATTTCCTCTCTGTAAGTTTAAAACCATTCCCCCTTGTTCTATTGCAACAGGCCCTGCTAAAAGGTTTGTCCTTCTGATAGGCCCCCTCTAAGTACTGAAAGGCCACAATAAGGCCTGTCTGGATACCTCTTTTGTCTAGAATGAACAACCCCAACTCTCTCTTCATGGCCCTACTCTGGACCCATTCCAAGAGGTCAATGTCCTTCTCATGCTGGGAACCCCAGAGCTGGATGCAGTACTCCAGGTGGGATCTCATGAGAGTAGAGTAAAGTGGCTTTATGAAATCTTTGGACTTGGTGGAGGACACCTTTCCTCCTCAGCATAACTCAGATACACTCTTCAACTGGTTACTGAGCTTTTTGTCTTCTTCAGGCCCCAAAATCACTTCTCCAAGTGAGCATTGAGAAGTCAGGTAACCCAGTCTAGTGCCCTCACATTTGTGGCTTAGGGGAGGCTGGGATTACATGCTTTGTCAAGCTGTGTTCTTAAGGGTGTGCCACATTTCCTACTGTTTTAACACAGGAGATGTCTCTGTCAGCAGGCAGCTCTGCTTTTCTGTGCATCCCCTAATTGTGCATGAACTGAAGGTGCAGCTGGAGAGCTGCATGTCTAATTGGTGTGTGAAAGCTGAGGGCAGAAAAAACAATTAGGAAGTCATAGTCAGCTTCAAGGAGGGCTGTAATTGAGGGAGAACTGGAATTAAAAATTTGATTGCTACTGAGCTGAAGTGAAAAGGGTGTATGGAAGAAAGCTGAAAACACCAGAGCTGCTCCAAAGATCCACTGTCTACAGTGACTGTGGAGTATGCAAGTCCCTGGAAGGAGTGGGTCTGTAGGGACCCAAGTGCCTCAGGCATACCTGACATGGAGCTTACCTTCCCAAAACGCTTGACATTTTAAAGAAATGTCTGTGGGCTAGCATGGAAAAATTGAGTATGTTACAGGACGTCTCTGATTTCAGTTGTCCCCCTCTTAATCAGTTAGTCTTTGTCTTCACTTGCCAACAAGTAAAGAAGCAGAGGTACTTGGCATATACTTGAGTGCTATTTTATATCCTGCTAGTCAAGAGTCTGAGGTAATTTGACAAAGGAGTTCATTTTACTGTTCAAACTATAACAGTTGCTGTGTACACTAAGTGATAATGAGGCCATTTAAAAATCCTTTTCTTACCACTTCTAATAATTGGTTGTAGGTTTTGTAAGAGAGTATTAAAATGTGTATCACAGCAGCTCATTGCTGGTTTGCTGCTTGACCGAAAGGTAATAAATTCTTAACAAGCTCTAATTCTTAAAAGTCATGGTCCAGCCTGTCACTTGTACTGTGGCAGATGTGGTAGTGGCCGATTGGTATCGTTGTCTTGGCACTAATTATACCAATATAAAGCTAGGTCATAGCAGTGCAAACAGAAAGGTAGCGTATGGTGTGATGAGCCTCTGTGTTAGCAGAACTTAGGAGTTGCTCAGGAAAGCACTTAGCTAAGAAGTGGCAATGTGCTGTCAACAGGGAGAAGATGCAGTCCCGTTGGCCTGGTGCTGTTGGGAACGCAGGAAGTTTTCAAAGAGGAAGAAAAGGACAAAGACCACACCAGAAGCAGTTCTGAGCAACCAGCAAGCAAGAAGTGCCTGGTGTTGTAGTCGTCAGGAAGAGAGTTTGTTCTTGGTTTATTTATTTTTGTTTCCCTATTAACTTCCCATTGGAGATCAGTCTGTCCTGTCATTCTGCCAGACATTTGCTTATTAAGGTGGCATATCAGTGTATTTTACAGAGAACTCTCATGCTGCTGGGAGAAGCTGGAAATTAATGAATTAAATTTTTTAGCTGTGAAACAGGTGGGCAGCTTGCGCTGAGACAGCGCTGAGACAGCTAGCTAGCACGTGCTATACCACTGGAATGCTTCTCTTTCAATTAATTACATATTAAGTGATTGTCAGTTCTGTTTTCTCAGACTTCTGTGACCTTAGTCTCTTTCCCTAAAAACTTCCACCTCTTGCTTGAACTATGGAAAAGAATGGTTTGGGCAGTACTTGGGTTTGTGTTGCCATGGCACAATGAACAACTACTGCATTTCGACCACAGCCAGAATAATTTGGGGTTGAGACAAAATTACAGTTTGTCAGAGTTTGTATGTTAATTTTTTGCACATGTTTCTAATAATAGGGTTATTGCTCTACGTTTTTATGTAAGGTCATTTAGGATATTTCTGGACGAGAGAAAATCCTGAATATTAACAAAGATGGTCTTTTTTGATGGGCACTGTCCTGCAGCTTATGGGATGATATTTAAAAAAAAAAACAACTCATGCAAAGCAGCTACCTCTTGTGTAAAAGAGAGAAACTCTGCAGCATGTAAGGAAAATAAACACTTTATAAACAGCTGATGGGATAATCCCCATCTGCCGAAGTAGCTGGTGATGTTACCCTGATGATGTTAGCTTGACCTTGCTTTGTTCCTGTTTGATTGCTGTTTGCCCTGTGCATCTCTCTTGGCATCCCTCTCCCCTGCTCCTCCCTGATTTCTGTGAAGCTCAAAGGCTATTTCTATGGCTGCAAAGGGACTGCCAACTACTCTTTCTGCTTTTTTGCTGCTTGCTGTTTAGTAATGATATCAAAGCTGCGCAGCAAGTCAAGGAAAGCTTTTGAGCATTGACTTCTGCTGAGGCTTGCCTGTTCGAGCTTTCCCTCGTCTTCCTTTCCCTTTTCCTTCCTCCTACTCTGGGCTGAGAACAGTACATTACAAGTATCACTAGGTGGCATAGCCACCCTGGTGTACTACCCAGGTTAAACCACATTTGTTAACAACTGAGCTTTTGATTGTAGTTTGAAATAATTCCTGTCTAAAAACCAGAGAGCGTCAGTTATCATGCATGCTTAACAATCCCCAGATTCAGTCACACAAGCCAGATGACACATAGGTGCCTGCAGTCAGGTTTATGCAAGTTACAGCTGTCCTGAGAAAGTTGGCCTGCTTCTGTTGAGGCAGGACAGGCAAAAACCTGAAGATTTTGCATACTCCAGGGGAAAAAAACCTGATGTTTCCAAAGTTGCTTGAAATGTTGTTTTACCAGATGCATACCTTAATCTTCCTGTCAAGTTACCCAGTTCCTGTGGAGGTCTGTTTCAGCTTTCTGGAATTTATTCCAGGAAATCCAGTATATAATTCCAAGTTTAAATAAAACACATTACAGTAGGTGCATACATTTTAAGTGCATGCTTATGCGTTTTCACTGGAGAAATGAAAAGTAGTGCTATAAAGTTTGTGCTCAAAGTTGAGTATCAGCTAAGTGGTATTGAGATGGGACTTCCCTGAGTATTTGTGAAACTGGTTGGGGGAACTCCATTTTAAAAGTGTATCACAGTTTCTGCATTAATTTCTTAGTTGGCAGAAATCAAAGTGTAGGATGGACTTTGAGAGAGGCAGATGAATCGAAGTCAAGATTACTTTGAGGGTATTTTTTTAATTAGAATGTCTTTAGTCCTGAGGATTCAGAAAATTCTCAGCAATTACTGAGTGTCTATTCTTAAAGTAAACTCTATGAACTGTAATGTGTCAGTTCACTTCTTTAAACCAAGATGAGTGTTTGGGCATCCTGCTTTGTTGGCAGTGATTTTAATTGAAGTGGTAAGAATGTGTCTAAGAATGGAGTATGGGTTTGAATTTACAGCAAGGAGTTACGATGCGGAAGTTATGATTTAAAAGAGCAACTAATACTTGCTTACGTATGCTGTGTATGGGTTGTATTCATACTTAGGTGCCACTTTTAGATGTTTACAGGTGCAGTGACAGTTATTTAAAAGATTGCCACTGCTTAAAAATAAAGTATGGCTTCATCTTAATTTGTGAGGAGAGATACCTTGAGAGTTGACGATGGTATTACTATTACTGTTATTAATGTAGCTTCTTGCAATGACAGGACAAGGGGGAATGAGTTTAAACTGGCAGAGGGGAGATTTAAACTGGATGTTAGGAGGAAGTTCTTTACAATGAGGTGGTGAGGCACTGGAACAGGTTGCCTAGAGAGGTTGTGGCTGCTTCCTCCCTGAAGGTGTTCAAGGCCAGGTTGGATGAGGCCTTGAGTGACTTGTACTAGTGGGAGGTGTCCCTGCCTATGGCAGGGGGTTGGAACTAGATGATCTTTGAGGTCCCTTCCAACCTTAACATTCTATGAAACCTTTTCTTGCTACCTCTCAAAAGCAAAGTAAAAGTATCTTCCAGAATCATTCATCAAAATACTCCTAGAAAATCAGAATAGTATTGTAAAACACATCTCAGAGCTGTGAATTAAACACAGAGGGTTGGGGATGACTTACCTTGCCTATCATAGGGAATGAGAATTTTTTCTAGGGCCATCCTTTGTCAGAATATTACATAAATATTGGAGTTATTTCCACTGTGAAGAATGAAGTTCATTGTAGCAGGCCTGTTTACATGGAGATAGTGGATAGAAGTGGTGACACTAGGATAGATTTAGGGAGCCTAAGGTATACATACCCTTAGAATGTACCATTCACCATGTTCAAGTATCTGAGGTGGAGACATTTGCATTTGCTCTGGATTCAGTCCCGTCTGTGATTCTATGATAAATACTGCAATAAAGCACCAGGATAATCTTGGGTCCTTGCTTAAAATAATGCTATAGGCTTCCCACACAGGAGCAAGTTAGTCGTTCAAGGGGATTTTTATGGCTCACCCTGGCACTGACGTCAAGCTCGCCCACAGCCTGGGACTGGAGAAATTCTGAAGCTGTGCAGATGAGCAGTTTCTTCCTCTCAGGCAGAATAATTGCAAGCAGGTTTGGCTTCCTGGCTGTGATGCACTGGAGGTTTTTGGAGGAAGAAAAGGAGCTTTTCTAAAATCACTGTTGAAAATAAAAGCATCCATAGTGAAAAAACTAGCTCTTTCCTGTGCATGTCCCTTGTCTGTCTTTTTTCTTTTGGTCTTTTGTTTGTGGATTTGGGTTTTTTACATGTCTTGAAAGAGATGATGATCTCTGTGATCTGTCCGTTTCCCTCTTTCTTATCCTGTCTGGCCTGATTTTACTTCTAGATATATATACTTCTGTGTGTGCTGGTGAGTATGTGCATATAACTATGTTGATCTGTATTAATCCTCTCTATTGATCTGCTTTGTATTTATTTGTTTCCTTTGTTGATTAGATACACAAAGCAACTTGGCTAAAAGCATGCTGCAGGTCAGTGGGAAAATGTGGGTGAAATATCATTTGTTTTTTTTGGTGTTTTTTTTCCCCTTTCTTCCATGCCCATTAGAACTTTGAAAGATTTAGAGTCCCTGAGATGCTTTCTCTAAAGTGTTCTTGAACTGAGAAGTTAAGAAGCACACTTCGAGCCTAAAGCTAAACCCTCTTAGCATTAATCCTGCTGGAAAGAGAAGTGTTTGCTTTAGAATTGTTGGTTTCATCTTGACAGTGAATGTGATGAGAAGAGGACAGGCAACATCAAGCTCAGCCAGACATCATCTCTTCTGCTGGAGCAGCATGGAGGAGGTGAGGACAAGACTGAGGGCAATCTTTCTCCTTTTCCCTCTTGCAGTGGAGAGGTCAGGTTTAGGTACACCATCTGCTCCTGCTTTTGCATTAAAAATTTACATGTAGCACATAGCTAAACCCCAGCTTTGAGGAGTTCTTAGAGTGAAAGATTTGCATGGGTGCTGCCAGGAATTGTTCTCACTTGGGATGCAGAATTGCTCACACAAGCATCTTCATAAATTCAGTGTTGGTACCTGTGGTTAATTTGGTTGTTCTTGCTTTGAAGTGCCTGATTTTCCTGAGGTTTACGTTCAGCTAAATCTGATTCAGATGGGAAGGACACCAACTAACTGTCATAGCAAACCCCTCTCCATGTATCCTTCCTGACTCTATTTTTGTAAAAAGTTTTCAGCAGCTGAGAACGTGAGGACTTCTTAAGTCCTATAGCTTAGACCTGCGAAGTAGATTTTTACCTTTACTTCCTTCTTTGCTATTGTGTGGGTATCATTATTATACTTTGATCTGCCAGAATCAGTTCTCTTGGTGGTCTTGTGCAGTCCCTGTAGAAAGATCAGTTTTGGAGAAAAAGCAGTAGAATTTGTACCGGTTACAATTTGGTGGGGTCATACTATAGATTAACATCATAGCAGATAACAAATAGAATCTGAAGTTAAACTACTCTACAGTATCTCTGTGAAAGCAAGTGTGAGGTAAACATTGCATGCATTGCCTATATTATTTAAGGAAAGTACCTTGTGAGTCCCCTACCTGTCTTTTCAGGTATTCTGACAAGTCTTTTCTACTTCTAGGCCTGCAAGACAACTTAGAGTTTTGATTTTTAGAGATGTATTCATGCAATTTTCTGAGATGAAAAATGCTGTGTGTCTCCGTAGACTACTGTGGAGAAGTAACTGAAGGCTTGTTCTGGAAAACTGACTTATCTGTGCCAACATCAGTTTTTTCCTGCTAGGAAGTTGAGGAGAAAATACCATGCTTAGACAAAGCACGGTATTTTGATTTTTGCCTTGGGTGTGCTGTTCTTTTTATTCTGTTCACCAATCATGATCCCCCACTCATCCCATGTCTTGGAACTTGTGCTATGTCGGCTAGATAAAGGGTACAGCTCATAGCCGTGAGGTTCTTCTGCTGTCATTAGTGGGAAACCCTATGTCTGTTGTTAGGCCTTTGGAATGGGCACAAGTTATGTCAGTTTTGGAACTGGGATATGAGGCTGATGCAAGAGGCATGGTTTGTGATTGCTGGCACCAGGAAAACTGTTCTAGCTTGCACTTAGGGAACTCAATCTAAATAAAGACAAACATCCTAAATAGTGGTGGTGGTGGTTCCAAAACCACAGATGAACACGGGTGAATCCATGTAGTCTTTTCAAAGTGAAGACTTTCTGTAGGGTATCTCTAAAACCATTCAGGCAAAGTCCCGTGTGATCCAAACAAGATCTTAGGGCACTGACAAGAGAAGCAATTTTGGGAGACATTCTCTAAGTTGTCCAGGACAGGCATGGACAGAAAAGCTGCAGCAAGAGCTGTACAATGTGTTTGTAGCGCCCATTGTGGAGCTATCATTATGCCTTCTCCACCCCTCCAAGATACACACTGAAATCCTGTGACTGACCTAGTCTGCATGTTATTTTGTCAGAAAAATAAGTTCTGGGAAATATTGAGACTGCTGGCAACACCTTCTTCCCCCCCCGCCCTTCCCCCCTTTATGAACTTCAGCAAGGTTTCCAAGCTTCTGTTGTCCATAACATGTTTGATTTTTGTGAGGAACAATCTTCAAATGGTCAACTTTACTCAGAAGCCTAAAAGTAAAGGAACACTCAGAAATGTTTTAGAACATTTTTGCTACACTATAGGCTGGTTTCATACTTCAAAATTAGTTCAAAATGGCAAGAATACTCTTGATGACAGCAGTGTTACAGTGTAAAAGTTGGATTATAATTCTACAATCTGTTTTCTGTAGCCTGCATGAAAAATTATTACTTTGTGTATGCACAGTAAGTCAGTAAGGACTTCTGCATCCTAGTGGGTAATCCGTTAAAAGCCAGGTTAGTTCAGGGACAACTTTCTTTGTTAGCTGCTGGTTTTGCTCGGTCCTTTGGTAGTGGTTTTAATTCTCTGTATTGCAGTTATAGTGCTCATAGCATGAGGATAATAATGCTTGCCCATCTCTATAATGTACTTGAAGACATGCAATTGTAAACATACAATGTTTATAAAACACCCAATGCCTAGTAAGCACAAATCCTGAGCATAAGAAAAACACAGGTGAAACTGAGGAGATGAATCCCATAGAGGGGAATGGTGAGTGTTTAAGGAGGTGTATTTTTAAGATAAAGGGAAGATATGAAGTAACAAATTCCTTGAAAAGTTGGGAATGACCTTGTGGGATGTCTGAGTGCTGAAGTCAGTTTGGTGAAAATCAATATGATACACAGTCTTGTGTTTTTTCCCTCCCTCTCCCAGTTATTACTGGTTTTTAAACTGGGAGGAAGACCTCTGTGCTTGAAGGCCTCCTGCAAAATTATGTAACCAAAACTATGTAAGCAGTTATAAGGAAAGCAAATATCAGCAGCTTCTTGGTAGGAAAGGAAGAGTGTTTGTTCCAGATGAAGCAGACTGGCAGCTACAGGTCGAAGTGGTAGATAAGATGCAGAATCAAAAAATGGAGCTTAAGGTTTACGGAAGCTATAGACAAAATGCTTTTTGATTTCATGTGACTGGAATTCCACTTACATATATTAAAGTTTAGACTTCCCCTCAGTGCTGAGACCTGAATTTGTGGTGAATATCTGTAAGCAGAGAGAGAGTAGGATGGATGGAGGCTGTGTTATGAAATCGGTAGAGCTGGTGGCTAAATATATGTTATGAATGAAATGACAAGTCCTGTGTAAGCCCATGGAAAGGTGGGAGATTTTCAAAAGAATATAAATGAGCGTTGAAGAAGGAAGAAACATGATTGAAAAAATAACTTGGGAGCTGAAGGAAGGATGTTACTAAAAGAAAAGGAGCATACTTGGCTACACTGAAAATAGCTGACAGATTGAGGAGAGTAACTATAAAGGATTGATTCTGAATTACAGGTCTGTGCTGATACTGGGCTTGGTCCATGTAAGAAAGAATTAGTTTTACAGTTCCTATACTACACATGGACAAGAGCTCTTGGCAGTAAAACATATGTGAGCTTAGAGAAGGACATTAAGGTGAAAGTATTGCGTTAGCTCGGTATTTCTGATGTGGAAAAGATTAAGGCTTGACTTGTCTTGAAACAGAGTCAAAAGAGAAGATGAGATGAAGGAGCAGAAGTAGGCAGTAAGGAAAGATAGTGGGCACTAGAAAGATAAAGTGATCAAGTATTGCCACAGGGAAAATACATGTATTGGAGGAAGAAAAAAGTTTAACTTGTCCTTTATCTTTGGTCGAAAAGGAAGGTGACATTACAGATGCATCAAATTGAAAGGAAGGGAAAGATTGTAACACTTGCCAGTGTTCTTTGAAGAAATTAAAAAAAAAAATCCTGTGCAGAAAAACAATGGAGATGGACAGATAAGAGTCAAATGCAATTAAAAGGCAACCATGATGGTAGTGCATGATTCAGTGAAATCTGAGAAGTAATTGTTTTGCAGGGAAGCTGGCCAACCAGGAGGAGTGTTTGTACTGGCAGTTTTGGGTTTTTATCATTCTGCTTGTGTTATAGTAGCTGAACGGCATGGTATGAAAGAGGGGGTGAGCCAGATCTGAGACTGAACCATCTCTGACTCAGCCATATCATTACAAATTAAGGAGAGATAGGAAAGGGAGGTTTAGTGCTGCTGTAGTATCTACTCATTTGACTTGTCACTCTGACAAAATTATCTTTCATAGAATCATAGAATGTTAAGGTTGGAAGGGACCTCAAAGATCATCTAGTTCCAACCCCCTGCCACAGGCAGGGACACCTCCCACTAGTACAGGTCACTCAAGGCCTCGTCCAACCTGGCCTTGAACACCTCCAGGGAGGGAGCAGCCACAACCTCCCTGGGCAACCTGTTCCAGTGCCTCACCACCCTCACTGTAAAGAACTTCCTCCTGACATTTAGTCTAAATCTTCCCTCTGCCAGTTTAAACCCATTGCCCCTTGTCCTGTCATTGCAAGATCTTATAAATAGTCCCNTGTGCGAGAGGAAGGTGGGAGCACATCCAAGTAACCTTTGCTGTTTGAAACCAAAATCCAACCAACCAAGCCCACCAAACAAAACAAACAGACCCAAATACACAACAACAACAACAACAAACAAACAAACAAAAAAAACCAAACCACCCAGCAAAATCCCCAGGTACCAAACTGAAACTGTAGGTTATCTGTGGTGAAGCAATTGTTACAGCTGTGTTGGTCACATAGCATGAGGGAAATGAGGGTTACTGTGAACAGCAGAACCCTTGCAGCTGCTCTAGCAGTCTTGGCTTTTACAGACTGCTTGAGCACATGTCATTTCTGAGGCTTGAGGTTATGATTGTTGGTCAGCAGATAGATTTCTGTTCATAAGTCCAGAGTTATCCCAGTTTCTCTCTGTGATGCACATAGGCGCTAACAGGAGTTCCAACATCTCCTCAGAGCCTGGCATAGCAAGAGATCTAGCATAGAAATTGTTTCTAAATGCTGAAACAGTCGCTCTTGATCTGACTGTTCCACAGAGGTGGTGTGGTGGAAGTGTGGCTGGTGGAGCCAGTGACTGACTGAGGATAACATTTTGGTCCTTGCCGAGCTCACTCTCAGCACCTGTTGGAGTGAGTGGTTGTGGCTGGTAGGTGTTGTGGTCCATATGTGCTTCCTGGTCTGCTGTTGAGTTGTTACCAGCACTCCATGGTGAAAAATGTGGTTACTGTTTCTAGACTAATTTTTGCTTTCCTTGGATAGGTTAAATCTGGCCAAGCTTGTCTTGTAATCAAAAGCTCTTATGGACATTTATGAGCTGAAGAGAGGTGGTTCTGAAATTCTACATGAAAAAGACCTCTTCTGCTTGTCTTATAATTCCCAAAGTGAGCTCTTGGCACTGAAAGCAGGAGCAAACTCACAGCTTAACAGATTTACTCTTGTGTTTGGACTCTTAATGGGATGTTTCTTGAAGAGGACAATAGACTTTTCCCTGACTGCATAGTAAAGTAGCCTGTCATAGGCAACCACAGAGAGGAATTCACTTCATTTGCCAGTTCAGATGCTTTGACTGTGTTGCAGCTGGCCTAAACTCAGAGCTACAAAAGTACACCTTGGACTGACACAGAAGCAAAGAAGTCCTCTAAAATCTGAAAGAAATGTGAGGCACCAAGTCGTTATAAAACTCGTAGCCCTTGCTTTCATCACTGCTCACACTGTGCACTTTCCTTCTTAGAAATGAGTACGTTAAGTAAGCTCTCCTTCCTCACTGCCAAACTGCTACTCACTAACACTAGATTCTGTGGTAATAGAGAAACTGATGTAGGTCTGCTTGATGGCAGCACTGATTTACAGCCCATAGTAATTGAAGTTAAGGCTGGTTGTATTTACTTTTAAGAAGTTTGCAGAGTTCTAGTTTGAATCTTAGCTTTGGCATGAAACTTGTCGTTTAGCATCTGGATATGAATTCATTTTATGAATATTTGCTATTACAGTGAGTCAAATGAAAGCTTCAGTAGAGAAGGGCAAGCAGCACTGCCAGGTTAGTAAGGTAGGGTTGGGACCATCCTCCTCCTCCTGTGCTCCAAGAGCTTCCTGATAGCCCACATTACCATTTAGTTCTTTTTTACTGCTCCCTGGGTTTGTTGGTTTCTCAGTTTAGGAACAGCTGTTGTGTGATGTGTTTGAGTTTTTGTGATAGCAATGTGCAGAGAATTGGCAAGCTCTTGGAAACAAAATGGCATGCTTTATTTTGTCACTAGAAGTATGTTCAATCTGCTATTTGATTCTCTGTAGCAGTTTGATTAAGAGCTCCAGTGAAGTTCTGTGAAAGTGAAAAATCCTCTTTATTCTTTTTCTCCAAGAAAATGAGACACACAACATTGTCAAAATATTTTCCTAATCTTGCAGATTTGGATACTGGTAGTTCTTCTGACAGACCGAAACAGTGGTCACTAAATGAGAAGCAGATGCAATAAGCATGCAGGCAAGCTTACTAGGATACACTGAGGGGGAAGCTGCCAACAGTGCTCACCTAAGCAATGGAGGATAAAGAAAAATAAAATATTTTCCTGCTTTTGTACCCCATAAATAATAATTTTCCTTTAGTAATGTAGGCATTGTATTTTTCTGTGTTCATGTTTTCATATCTTCTGATGCATTATTGACTTCACATCTGGATGCTCCTTTTGGCTTACTTGAATGTATTCCTTGCCAGAAAAGCAAAATGCCAAAGACATGCTTTAGCTTTATTTTATGTATGGTTTTTCTTTGCTTCTTGTTGGTTTTGTTGTTGTTTGGGGTTTGTTTTGGGGTTTGGTTGGGGTTTTTTTCTTTTCTTTTTCTTAATTTATTCATTGCACAATTGTTATTTTAGGACTAAACGACACTGTCCAGGGACAATCTGTTTAGTGCTTAGTTATGTTCACAGCTTTGTGAGATTGGGAAGGTGGAAACTGCACAAAATAAAACTGACTCTCACCTTGGGAGCTGTTTATTTTTTTTTTTTACCAAAACGTGGAGTGTTTTTCTTGAGCAGGTACCTAGTAAAGATCTGTTTTGTGGTTGTAGGACTGCTACGTGGACTCATCAGGACAATGGTCCAGAATCTGCCTTGAATTACAGATAGAATCAGAGCTTTCCAACTTTACAATTGATCAACTCTTCTTTGCTCAAAGCATAAGAATTGAAGATCTGCCTTTAGAAAATGGAATTGAACTATTATTCACAGGATACTTCCTTCAATGTTCTGTGTATATTCAGGGTTATCTATGTGACTGCTATTAGTATTCATGTTTTCTTATGTGCCCTTAAGTTACAGGTATGAGCTAGTGTGTGATAATACTTGATCTTTGTTGAAACGCAAACCCAACCATTGGCAATAGATTTTGCAATGCTGCAGTTCAAAGTCTGTGTCTCCTTGCTGCTTCACCCTCCAAATTCTTGCATCTCCACTGGGACTGTGCATAAACACATGTGCACACACACTCATGTGCAAGTCTTTCTCGGCAAGGGCATAAAATGCTGGTGTTGGCCTACATGGAAAAATACAAAATAAGGATAGGAATATCAGTGTCAAAACTATGTATTCCGTAGAAAGACATAAGTAATAGACTACTCTAAGCCAAAGTACAGAGCACTGGTGCAATGTATTGCTTTACTGACCACCTTCATTTTAAGAGGAAAGAGACACTGGTGTGGTGCCTCCAAAACAGCCCAGACTAACTTGGTTTGCGAAAACCTGTTCTAGATAAGATGTCTGCTGGTTTTACACCAGTCTGTCGCTGTGCAGTAACTCAGATCAGACAGCTATAAGGTCTGTCTGCAGAAGACAGACCCTTTTGTGTCAGGGTTTTACAATTTTAGTGGACGCTGGTTGTGCTCAGGGCTTAGATCTAAATGGACTAATTGCAAGGCTTGTTTGTGGGCTTACAGCATGCTAATTGTGGCTTGAATTTATTTGTGTACAGTGAGTTGTCACTAGAACTCATTTGTATGGCTCAGGAAATGTCCTTCCATTTATCTTGTGTGTTATGCTGTATCCCTGTCTTGTCACAGTCAAGTTCAGCTGCTTGTAGAAAAGGTGTCATGTTAGGTACTGCTTAAATTTTGCTTCCTCAGATTTGAGGGGAAGGGGAAGACATTGCAGTGCACAGTGCCATAATAGGTAATGATTTTCAAAAGGGTGTTTTAACTTGATTTGAAGGGCACCAATTCTTTGAGGGAATGCAGTATTGTTAGTCCAAGGGTTATAAAATGCAGAGCATATTAAATGCTTCCATTGCTTGTTCACAAACTCAGTGTTACCAAACTCTAGATACAAAACAGCTAAGTGTGTCTGCTGTTGTATTTGGCTTTTGGGTGTTGCTGTATCATTTGCCTTAGATTCTTTTCCATTTCTTCTTTTTGCTAGTTTATAAAGTGTTATTCTACAGCTAGACATGTATTTCTGTAATTGCTTAATTAATTGTGCTTCTTGGATATGAGATACTTGGAGTGTGAGAACCTGTGTGATACCTGAAACAGTCTGAAACCAACGAACCAAACTAAAACAAAAGATACTGTGCAAGGTAAGAAAAATTTGCAAGCAACTAGTCAGATAATTCTCTTCCTGTAGCTCTGTGTCAGTGGAGAAGTGGTGGTTCTGGCCAAGAATTCAAACAGTAGAATCAACCCAGTGCCCATGTTTAAACATCTGGAAAAAATATTTATACTTCTTGAAAGAAACACAAAAATACTGATCGTTAACTGCAGTTAGAGAAGGCTTTATTCACACGTATGTGGCTCCAGTGCGAAGAGATGATACTTCACTGCGTACAGCCTAGTATAAACGTTGGATCTCTGTTAAGAATTGGCATGTGTCTTTCACTCTGGGTCTGTGCCTCCTGACTAGCTGGGGCTGAAAGTATAATATGTTCAGAAAGAAGTTCTTCCTGCAGGTGCGAGCCCACTATACCCTTCTTTTTTTCTTCCTTTTTTTTTCTCTTCTAATATGTTTTGGGTTTTTTTCCTCAGTGTACATTTAATGTGATATAATGTCTCACCTCATAAAGCCCTTTAAACACAGACTGGATGAAATGGCAACCTTTAGAAAAGGTTTGCTAGGTTTGATGGGGATAGAATTATGCTGATTTGTACCTGTTGGCACTAAAATATTACGTTTATTCCATTACTATTGTTTGTCTTACCATATCAGTGTTTCTTGTACATGGATTGATGTATTTGAATACCTTGAAAATGTAGAGAGAAATTATGGAAGCACTAGAAGTAATTTGAGTTTCACTCTCAGCTTTTGAGGATTTGATGGTTTACCCTGAGTTGTCTGATGCTTTGGAAAACTGACCTCTGGTTCAAGTGCCTAAGCTTGAACTCCTGACTTACCCTCCTTGAAGGGGCAGCTTGTGAGAGAAACTCCATCTTGATGGAGCTGAGAGTAGAAACCTTATCTCAAAGCATGAAGAGCCTCCTGTTCACCATCTTCTGATAAATTTTAAACTAGAGTTTAAAGCCAATCATAAGTTAAAATAACAGATAAGAGGAATAAATGCTTCTCAGATGCTGAAAATATTTTTTTTTTCAAATTGTAGTTTCTCTGTAGCAGCTTCAGCTATATTGTAAAGGAACTGTAGCAAAGCAAACTGACTGGTATTATATTTTTTAATTTTTTTTTTTTTTTTAAATCAGTGAAATTAAGCTGAGGGCCAAGTGAAAGACTTCGGTTATACTGGAATAACATCTCTGATTAGCTTGGGGCTAAATTACTAATTCCAGTGAGGGATTTTGAATTTTTCATTGGGCTTAATGTGCAAAGCCCTTAAATATTCTGTCATATTTAGTAATCTGAAACACCAGGACCCTGTAAATCTGTGTCTAAAAGCCTAAATCCCACAAAAAGTAATGCTGAAGTTTTGCTTTAATATTCTAAACTAAACAGATGTTGTCTTTACTGAAGCTTTCTGAATTGCTGCTGAGCAATAGTATAATACCTGAATGTTTTTGATGTGATGAGTTCTTCAGTGTTAAGATTTCAGCACAATTTGGTGCACACAAAGCTGGAGCCCTGACACCGATTACATCTTACCTAAAGCTTTAATGTTTTCTGAATATTGTACTCTAATGACAGCAGCTTGGTGAGATACATATCTGAACAGCAAACATGAAATAACACCTGCTGAAATAAATATAAATTGAGCTCTACCTCATGATTAGTAATCTGTACAGCTGTTAGCTTGAACCCTGTAAAATCTGAGGCTTTACAATTCAGTAGGGGAAAAAAGTGGGCAATTTCAACAATGATAGAGGCATTGGCGAGCAAAATTAATGGCTGGTGATAATTGTGATAGCTTACAAAGAATGATTTTATTTACAAAAGCTCCTTTTTGCATGAAATGTGATGTCTTCTCCCATGAGCTTGCTTATAATTCATATTCTACTTTAATATGCCTGCAAAATGTGCTTTCTTTCTGTATACGTATTATTTTTAGGATGTTATGTTTCCTTGGTGCATACACAATGAGCCTGAAATCCTGTAGGAATGTGTTTAATTTGAAAGTTTTATCCTCTGGGCCTGGTTAATTCAAATACGAGGCTCAGAACAGTGCTGCAGTGCCGACAAGAATGTGGGAATGGCAAATCATCTGCACAAAGGCAGCAGAGAGATGGTGTGGCTGTGATGGCTGTGCCGAAAGGTGCCAGTTTCCTGAAGATCTCCTTTCTGAAGCTACGCAGCTCACTGCTTTCCCATGTCAGTCCTGTGCACTAACAAAACGAACATTTGGCCAGCTTTGGTTTCCTTGATATCCTTAGCATCATTTCTAGGGATCTCTAATTGCAGCCTTCCCAGATGCTCTTATCCTGTGGCACAGTACGCAGCAGTGAGCTGCTTGACTTCATTGTTGGTGATGCAATGCCTAGACAGGATTCTAAGAGGGTTTATTGGAGGCTCTGAAAGCTGGAAAAAATTGAACTGACCAGTATTAACCCCCAACCCCCACCCTATTTGTTTTGAAGATAGGAAGACTACACTTGCTGAGTCGGTCCTACTCAGAGAGCAGCAAACTGTGTTTGTATCTGCAGGAATGCAAGAGCCGAGGAATTCCAGAGTGCAGCCTGCTGGAAAGCGCTGCTGGCTCGTGGGCAGCAGAGGGGAACGGGCCTTGCAATGAGGGCTGCAGGGAGAGAAATGAAAGGCATTTTTTAGAATACCCTGGGCAGCACATGCAGGATGTTATGTCTGGCTTGGACTGGGCTGACGTGGTGCCTCAGATTTTTTTTTTTTCTCATAAGGCTGGAAAAGTAGATACAAAGGAAATACAGAGATAGAAATGGACAAAATAAAAATGAAAAACAGGCTTTATATTTCACAATGAATAGTTTGCGACATCTTTCCTGAAACAGAAACTGGCCTTTCACTGCGGGTAGGAAGCCAACAGCATCCAGTTTTCTGCAGGTTTATAGTCCACTTGAAAATCCAAATTATTGTAGTCCCATCCTATGAATTGGGAAAAGGCATGGTTGTGGGCAACTGCAGGGTGAGGTTGAGAGATACCTCCAAGCAGCCCAACTAAAGGAGAATTCTAGGTGTTTGTTAGAAAAGAGGAAGCAGTAGAGTGGAGAAAAGAGATGCGAAAACTCTTGTATTTGGCCAAGGAACATCTCTAGGCTTGTACATATTGGGGCAGGAAGGGAAAGTACCAAAAATGCATATCCTGTTCCTTAAAAGGGGATATACATTTACTGGAGAATTGTGTCCCCTTTTCTTTAAGTACCTTTGAAAGGTGTAGTGGGTCTTATTACTTTTCCATAGCTGCTCATGACAGCTGCAGTTTGAACTTGCTTCCTTTCCAGGAAGGGGATGCAATCAGATTTTTCTGTGGTCTCTCTGATGCTGCAACTGTCTTCAAGTCAGCACTTGAACTGATACCCTTCTTGGAATGAGTCTCTCTTCCCCAGCTTTCATTTTGACCTGATGTAAGACGGATTTCCTTTCTGACTGAAATCTACGCATATAGGCTTTTTGCCTGCTGTGGAAGGAACCAGTTGCATGCCAAAATGTGGCCTCTTTTTATTAGAAACCAGTGTTTAAAAGCAAAGAAGTGTGTGTATGTGGGGGAAATCCTACTCAGTGCTATATACCTCGTCAGTGACTCCAGGCTGTCAAATGCCTCATTTATTTCAGTATATTAATAATGCAAGTCCCTAAGGCTGATTATTTTCTCTGGGGTCTGTTATGTGCAAGTGCTTTTCTATTCCAACGAATTCAGTAATCAAAGTCCCACTGGCAGGACCAGTGCTGAGCAGCTCCTGGCTTAGAAAAGATAAGGCCTGTTTTGCATCTCCTGGCCTTTTATTTGGGCCGAGCCTTACATTGCCCAGGATTTTTTGTGTCCTTATTTGTGGCTTTCATATGCAGTCCAGATAACAAACTACGGTTTTCTGACATTATTTTAAATAGTAAGAGATAGAAGAGAATGAAACAGCCATGCCATTATGTCTGCATCTTGCTTAAAAGGAAGGTGCTTTGTCTGAAAGAGTAACAGACAAACATTCATCAGAGTCCACTGCATTCTTCAGCTCTCAGAAGTTGCAGCAATGAACTCCCCCTGCTTCCCTAGGAGTGTATACTGGGATTTCCAGCTCAAATTTGTTTTGCTGAGACTTTTGAGTCAAGTTTTTGTATACAGTTTTTGATGTAGGACCTAATTAGGCTCTACACATCTTAATACTTTTTGCTACATCTGCATTAAAAATGGCATTGCATGTATTTGCATACAATTTACATTTAAAAGTTAGCCATGCTGTGTGCGATAATCATTTTAACCAAGTACCATTGACAGTCAATATTGTGAATAAGCAAACAAAATACCTGGGGTTTATGGGGAAAAAGCACACAAAGAAAAAGGGGTGCATACAGACTTCTTTCTCAAGAAGTTTTACGAGATTTGGATTTCTTTTTTAGCATTATTAGTTTGTTGGGATATTCTCCACAAACAGCATGAGCAAGCTTAACGATTAGAGCTCCTGCTTTAACTAGAGCCTACATGTGCAAGACTCCAATACTCACCAGACCTTACCCCAAGGTTTGAGCATAAGCAGTCTGCTCTGAGCACTGTTGTCAGTCAGGATGCTCATGGGCAGCATTTGTTTCTGAAATTTCAGCTTGGTCCCACTCTGAAGTCAAATGGTAGCTAAAAATCAGATCTGTGTGAAGGTCTCAGGTTATTGGATGTTAGGTCTGGCATGTAAAAGATCTTTGGTTTATTAATTTGTTTTTGAAAGTGCTGCTAATGGTCCGTGTTGGAAAATCCTGAGGTCTTTTTGGTGTTTTCCTATAGAAGTGTGCTGAATTTTTTTGTGTTTGTTTATCTCACATCAGAAATTGAATCTACAAGTGACGGGTAGTCAGCAAAAGAAGCAAAGCAAGTTAACTCTCAGGGCAAAAAAATCTGTGCATGCTGACGCTTGGGCCAAGCATTTAGTGCAAGTGCTACAGATTTCCATTTTGAGCAAACAACCGAAGGAACATGCCAGCAGAAGCATCTATGTTTTACTAAGCAAAACTTGGTTTGTGTAATTATTTATTACTACTACTACTAATTATTATTATTTTGTTTAGGGGATGGAAATTTCTCATTTCAGGATTACAATGATGTCAAAACCTTTACAGACTTTCTTTAAAAAGCATGAAAAGAGCTTGGAGTCAGCTGATGCTGAGGCTACTAAAGATCAGACAGAGACATATTCTTTTTAGACTGACTTCATATGTGATTCTCTGACGTGGGAAGTAGAAGTTTGACTTTTGTGCTACAGATGAGTTGCACAAAGCAGCAGAGTCAAATGTTAATTTATGTCTCGGCAGTTAAGTAATAAGAAAAATCAAGAAGGATGAATAAAATCTTCTACAATCTCTCATCTGCAGGCAAATAATTTTACTTTTTTGCATTTATTTATCTGCCTGCTTTCATCTGTGTAGACATCAGAGGCAGCTGAGGTTTGGCAAGCTTATGAATTAAGGATTTGATTTTGCAATATTGAAGTTAACTGGAGTATTTCCACTGTCTTGGCCAGATGCCTTAGAAACATGTGTTCCTCTGTTAGGTTGGGATCAGAATGAATCCTCTCTCTGCAGTATTCCTGGATAAATGGGAAGGGGTTCTAAGTCATACATCCTCTTCAACTGGTTTCTTTAGTCTGTTTCCTCTACAAATGGAGCACAATTGATCTTATCCAAGGAGCTACTGTTTCTATGGCAGTGTGAAATCAGCGAAGCCAGTATAGCACCATCTGCACCAGATGATGCCTCTTCATCAACTGGAGTTGCAAATGCTGAGTTAACCACTGGTCTACTGGTATAACTAACAGGGGAAGAGAATTGCCATGGTCCCCATGCAGTTGATTCAACTAAGATTCTGTCTATATAATGCTTGAGAAAATAAAGTACATTTCATATTAGCAATCACAGTGCAGACAAAACTACTTTGTATTGACAAAGATATAAATGTTTACATCTCAGTGAACACCTGTTAGTCAAGATTTGTAGTTTGATAAATACTTCAGAAAATACTGAAGTTAAGTCTTTGGCCTGTTAAGAACCTGTTTATCCTGCTTCTTCCTCTGTACTGTGCTCCAGTTCCTCTGAAGACGATACAGCACATGCATGAGGTATGCGATGCCTGCTCTGCCTTTACAAGTCTAGGACAGCACACAGTTGCGTTTTGACCCAGCTTCTGGATCTCTAATCTTCTTTTGTGGCTGTGGGAAAATTTGCCTGAAAATATCTGTGTTTGCTCCTGAAAGAAATGGCTACATTGTGTTTAAGTAATTTAATTCTACATTAACTTTGAGCTTCCTGACATTGGCAATTTTTTATATCTCGTCCAAGGCAATCAAAGAGCTTTTTCCATAGGGGCCCTTTTCAGACAAAGGCTTTCAGAGCAGCTTCTCGTTAAGTGTGTTCTACATCATATGAATCCTGTAAAAATCACTTCTGAAAATTATTTCCATATCTGCTTAGTAAAATATGAGCTTTAGTTTCAAAACCCGTGAACTCTGAAGTGCCTTCTCCTTGGAGAGTGCTCTTCTGAGGTAACACTTCTGCTTTTATATTTACAGACAGACATTCTAATTATCTGGATGATAATAATGAATGTGTTGCTTATAACCTATTATGAGGGTTGAAAAAGCTGGAGGGTGACTGTAGATCCTGCTCTTGTCTTAAATGATGAGAAACTAAAACATAAGAGAAGAATGCAGAAAATAGAGCATAAAAAATTAATGTTTTGCTAATGAAAATCTTCCAGATTAAGCACAAAAAGGAGATGGAAAAGGAAAAGAAACTCCCCCAGTAAACAAGTGGTGCTAAAACAAGTGAGAGATCTGAATCCAACTAAGAATGCTCTATGTATAATTGATGATTAGAATTTGATTGTGCTGCTCTCTTTTCTTAGTACTACCAAAGATTAACTGCAGTGTAAAATATGTCAGGAATTAATTGAGTGGCTTTTTGTGGTTTGGTTTTGTGGTTTGTTTTGGTTTTTTTTTTCAGTCCATACTTTTTTTTCTCCAGTCCAAATATAAAATTGCTGGGTTTTTATCACCGGGGCTATAGTGTTTTGGGGTTTTTTTTGGGTTTTTTTTTGTTTGTTTTGTTTTGTTTTGTTTTTTCTGGACTGTCAGTTAACATGTGTTGGCTGTGGCTCTGGAGATCAGCACTTAAACTGTCATCCTTAAACACCAGTTTTAGCAATCTCTTTAAATCAATTAGACCCTTCATAGTATGCAAATACTGTTTTAGACTGTCAGCAAACTCAGGCAGGTGGCATGTATGAGTTGATACTTCCTTTACTATTTTTGTCCTTTACATTTTTAGTGCTGCAGTGTGACCAGGAAGTAAAAGCTTCAGACTTTGGTGTAGGATTTAAGAACTAGTAGTGCATCTTCCAGAAGAGAGAGTAGGGTATTTCCAAGAAGCTGCCTGAAGACTGCCAAAATTTTCACCGCTGTATAGTGGACAAAATTAAGATCATCTAAAGTCATTCTATGGAAAGACAGAATATATGGAAGAGGAGAGATCCTTTCTAACCTCAACCATCAAGGAATTCCATTTCCATTAAGATGGTCAGGGAGCTGTAAGAGAGTCTGAGCAAGCTGACTACAGTCAGCCTCTTGTAGCACAGGACAGGATCTCATTGTGTTCTTCGGCTTTTTTATGGAGGACTATAGGGAAAAGAGACAATGCTTTCTCTGATGCGTGGACAGCAAAAAGACAATAGGCAGCAGTCTGTCTATGCTTGCAGCAAGGGTGATTCCTGCTGCGTATAGGAGTCGTCAGGCAGTGGAACAGGTTCCTCAGAGAGGGTGTTGGATCTCCATCCCCTGATACTTCCAAACTCAATTGTCCGTGGCCCTGAGCAATTTGATCTAGCTGTGAATTTAGCCCTGTCTTCATTGGACTATAATGAAATAAGAGTTTCTTTGTAAAGTTATTATAAATTATATGTAACATTTCTGAATGTCATATGCTTCTCTGTGAACACAAATCACTGTTCCTACTGCAATTAGTGGGTTTTATTTGGATTTGTCTCTAAACAGCCTTTGGCATTTAATAGCAAAGGAATGTTGTTGTAACACATGCGCTCCCAAATGTTGGAAATACAGTGGCATATGTTCTTTTACTGCATGCTTTAAGAATTGCTATTAACTTTTAAAAGGTAGTATTTTGGGGTTGTAAGGAAAAATGCACAAAACTTTGCCCGTCTTCAGTGTTCATTTCATACACGATCTATAGATCATTTGGAAAGGCTGCTGTTATTTCATAATTGTACTGCTTGGCTGTATAATCAGAGAACTGCATTTTTTCCAAAATGGTTACTCTAAGCTTTGGGCAATTAACATATGGCTTGTCAAATAGGTGTTCAGAAATCTTTAGCATACGGTCACTAATGCAGTCTGATGTGCACTTAATACTGGGTGAAAAATTAAATTTGTAGTGCATTCAGTCAATCCATCCAGCATGCAAGTCTCTAAGAGCTGAACATCTTTGTGGAGGGGACTGCAAGACAGTGCATCTAGTGTAGCTATAATGGGAAGTCAGAGAAATCTCTAGAGTGCTTTCCTCTTAAATTTATGCACTGAAATGATGGATACAGGCTAAGCTGGGAACTTGTGAAATACTTAGGGGCCTTGTATTTTAGAAGTCAGTTGCAATAGGGAGGTTTTACATACCTGTTTTCTACTTTTAGCTGTTTAATGCTCCAAACTGTTCTGTTGAGTTATGTACATCTTGGTTCAAAACCAAATTGTTCTAAAACAATTAACATCAA
Organism: Ramphastos sulfuratus; assembly: GCA_013399055.1. Taxonomy (NCBI): domain Eukaryota; kingdom Metazoa; phylum Chordata; class Aves; order Piciformes; family Ramphastidae; genus Ramphastos; species Ramphastos sulfuratus. The sequence continues at coordinate 87,999 of WBNM01039665.1, forward strand.
AAGGAAATACAGTACAGAGCTCAGGAAATTAAAGTAGTGTCAGTGTATTGCATCTGTTGCTCACTCAGGTAATGCCTCAGAAGAATGTTTTTTTGTTTGTAGCACACAGCAGTTGAACACAGAGACATTTGTACTAAGAAGTTCAAGGGAAAGGAGCTAGCAGTGTTTGCAGTTAATGTGTTGATTGATCTACCTGTTTTTATTTCTCTTCAATTGTGCAGATTAATAAACTAGTAGACTCCTCTCTGTGTCTTTTAAAGCAAATATATCAAAATGCGAAGTCACACTGTCAAAGAATGTTGGTGGACTTTGTACACACAGGAAAGGCACAAGTCACTTACTCTGAAGGGTCTTTGGTTTTCATTATCAGTTATACACCTTAGCATTTTGATTCACTTGTGTAATGAAGAGGATTTGTGACCAGATTCTGCCTTGGCAGGACACTAGCACAGTCAAGACAGAGATGGATGCATTGGATCTTGTAAATCTATTCCTGCTCATCATGTCTTGGTGTTCTGTATTTAGTATTATAGTTCTTACATAGACTTTGAGCTTTAAAAAAGCCCTCGTAATGATGTAATGAAATTTCATCCTGTTAACTAAAAAAACCCCACCAAACAAACAAACAAGCAAACAAACAAAAAAAAGACAGAGAAACTGTGGGAAAGGGCATGGGCTTAGCCATGAATTCATTTATTACGCTGCAATTGTGTTCAAGTATGTTTACTGTAGTAACAAACTGGTGCTAAGGTTGTACTTTTCCATAGCTCATCAGGAAGCCATGAATTAACAAGTTATATTAACTGCCTGTAGTGTTGTTCAACAGTATGAGGCATTTAGCACCATGGTTAATTTACTTGTGCTTTTTGCTCATGTTTTTGATGTATACATTTGTTTTATTAAGGTCACTTTGGAGCTGGCATGCAAGAGATCTGTTTGATCCTTGCACCCTGCATTGGCTGTGGGGCCTTTCCCAGACAAATGTCCTGACTGATGATTGTTGAAGCATTTGCAACTATCTAGGATTATGCAAAGGCGTAAGTAGCTTTGAGGAGGAGAAAAGGTCACAAGCTTATTTTATGAAACAAGAAAAAAAATTACTTTTTTGCTTATAAAAACAGTAGAAATTATTTGTCTTCATATTTTCTTTGTTTGTGAGTGTTATGTTTTCCGTGTTTTACAGAAAATTAGTCTTTTCTCTGTCAAAAAACACTGTAGATATGAATATAATAGGTCATTTACATAACAGAAGAAAACTTCAGACAAACTGAAGAAAAGTACTGTGTTCCTGTGTGTTATGAAGTGACTGTCTGAGACATTCAGAAGGGCTGAATAGTATCCCCGTTTTGTCCTGGGACGTTTGTGAAGCAGCGTCCTGCAGGTCAGAGGTTGTGCAGAGTCTTGAGATGTTGCCACACACAAAGGGCTTTGTGATCTGCATCCATCTGGAGACAGCAGCATTGCCAGCAGAGATGGAGCAACACACAAATTGCCCTGAAGCAGAATATAATAAAGCACCCTGAGCAAGTAAACATTGCATGGTAGGGGGAAATGGAGAAGGAAAATTCTGCTCAAAAGGAGGAGAGCGTTTTTTGTCTTGCTTCCCTTGCTAATCATCTGATATTCCCTCCTTCGAATTAGTTAGGTTTTACAAAGAAGCATCAGGTCAGGTCACTAGGCCATCTGTTTGTCTTTGACTGGATCGTTTCAGAAAAAGATAACAAAGATCCTATAGAGCAAAATGGTTTGTCTCACCCTGCTGACAAAGAGCATATTAATTATCTACACAAAGTTCAAGAGTTTCTCCTAATCTCTTGGCCTTTATGATAACCTACAGCCAGCTGTTCTGTATATTTGGCTGGATCTCCTCACGGTTGTTCCCATGTGCAAGGATAAACAGGTATATATTTGTGTACCTTTAAGAAACTGCCAGTATTTCATACCTAGTTCTGACCTGATCATTTCTTTTCAAAATTAAGTGCCCAGATTTCTTAAGTGTGTGTGAAGTTTTCTGTGGTGAAATATCATAATGCAACCGTTATGAATCTGGAGGTTTGTTTCTGCTGCAAGCAGAAACAAATCTTTGTACATTCTTTTTCGGAGTGACAGATTTTAGATTAAGGGAATATTTTCCTTAAAAGTGTTATTAGGATACTTTTTGGGGGAGTTATAGTTAAGACCAAAATGTAAGAAGACCATAGTAAGTATAAAACTTGTTCCCCTACAGACTGAGAGTTTGCTTCTGGTTTCACTTGTTTCCTAGCATCAGTGTTCTTCCTCTATCTTCTCCTTCTCCAACCTTGCTTTCCTGCCCTCTCTCAAACCACACTGTGCACAGGGTGTCAAGAGACATTTCATCCTGGTTAGCCTTTCTTAAGGAGTCTATGTATCTAGACTGCATTTACCTGGAGGACAGAAGAGGTGAGGTCTCTTTAGTTTGGAGCTTTTTGGGGTTTTTTTTTGGGTTTTTTGGTTTTTTTTTGTACTTGACAGCATCTTCTCAAAAATGTCTTCTGCACAAATTTAGAAGCTAAGGGGAGTGCTGTTATATGCCAAGGGAGCAGAAGATGAAGGACTCAGAAATCCAGGCATCTGTTAATAGCTCTGTGACCAGATTGTTACATGACTTTGTGAAAGGCTTATAACCTGGCCCTGTCTCCCTTTCTGCTACTTGAAAACATGTAAATAATACTTTTCTCACCGTGGCTTCTGTGGCTTTATTGAGGCATAATTAGTAGATGCCCACAAAGCATAGAAAAAAAATTGCTGTGTTTTTCAGAGTTAATTGCATTGATGTGCTTAGCAATGCCAGAAGCCTATAAGCTTGCCCTTTGGAGAATGGTCTGTATGTGCTGCTGCCAAGTGTTTTCTTCAGGTCATAGATTTATGAAAACTCACAGCTGAATTTCTTCTGTTGAATATTGGGAAAGGTTTAAACAAACTGCTTATCTTATGATATATGCTTATCTTCTGTATATCACAGAAGATTAATGATAATTCAGGATCTAGCAGAGGTAGTCTCTTTTCTTCCATCTGGTAATATCCCTTATAAAAGTTAACTTGAATTTCATTCCAAAAGGGCAATGGATAGATCACCAGATTATGTGGAACCCCTTATACTGTTGTTAGTTTGTTGAAGCTGTATGTGTACAGGTAAGAAAACTACAATTTCTTATGCATTAATCAGGTTTGTTCATTAAATTTCCATTTTGAGAATGTCTTTTTAAGCAGGTCTGTTGCTTTTTAGAAACCTGCCGACTATAAATGTCTATAAATGTGTCTTGGAGTTATCTATGTTACCTCTGAAGGTTTTGGCTTTGAGTGTCCAGATTCTATCTTGGCAGTAGTGTACAGCAGGCGAACACTGTCAGTGGCCATGGCTGAGAATAGAGTGATAAGCAGGCTTGACTTCTGCTCTTGTGTCAAGGCAAGTGTATGTGCAGGAAGAAATGTGCCTTTTCGGTAACTCTTCCCTTTGGTGTTGTTGAATGTTACTTCATCCCAAAGCACAACCCCGTCTGCTCTTCACCTTGGTACCGCACCTTTCACACTGATTCGGGAGTACAAGTCCAAATGTTTATATCCCCACAGGTATTCAGAGATCAGCATTTACCACCTGTATGAAGGAGAGGAAGTTCCTATGTAAGTAATTAATATAGATGTTTACTAACTGTTTCTTTCCAAGTGTCTCTTCTTGGGTTTGCTTACAGAGGGCATTGGGATGCATTGAGGTATGCCTGCTTCCATTCCTGTTACAGCTACTTGCAAGGAGTGGCAGGTTTCTTAAATAGGTGGATAAAGTAAAAGAAGGAGGGTTTGTGGAATGCTTCAGGGTGCTCTTCCAATACAGTAGTGAAGAAAGACACAAACTAATGCAGTGGAGAAACCCATGGAGCTTGCTCTAATACTTGTGAAGTAATGTAAGAGGAGTCCTTTGAGTTTCAACCCAAAGATTTTGTCACTGATAACAAAGGTTTGCTACCTGAGGAAACCCGTGTGATGATTACTTCTGGCTACTGTCTGAGCTGTGATGTGTATGAGACTGTTCTTGCTTTCCATGTTTGAGGGAGGAGGAAGGAAGGCATTGCCGATATTACATGCATCCTGATAGGGATCGAAGTGGTGGATTTTTATGGCATTCACTCTACAGAGTTTCTCCATACTAAAAAATGTAGTGAGTGCTATAGTAGGTCAAATCAAGCCCCGTATCCTGTCTCAAACAGTAACCATATGTCTGAAACATTTAATATCAAATCAGACATAGTCATTTTAAATTCAGTATGAGCATTCTGAGGAAATGGAAACTTCCTTCCACTTTATGAAACCATTCCTCTGATTTTCTGTATTCATTCTTTTAGCAAATTCAGAGGCTCTCTGATGTTCAAGATTAAATTAACAGGATTCCCCCTGCTGTTTCTATTGAATTCAGTTAATGTAATGAGTTTATTGCTAAATGAAACAAAATAAAGCCTGCCATGTGGCAGAAATACCAGTGAGATCCTGTAATTTTCACCTAATAACTATTGTCTGTACTGCGGAGTTACAACTTAAATGTCTCTCAGACGCATTAAATTCTTTTTCTAAAAAACTGTTTGGACACAATCAGTCATACAAGCAATGTGCCTGTGACACAGAAGCCAATTATTTTACTAGCACAGTAAAATAATTTCCATGTGGCTTTTTTAATTTCACCTATGTATGCTTAAAAATTCTGCAGGTGTTATCATAACTTGGATAACAGATACTGTCTTTGTTGCTAAACCCAAATACTTCTGAGAGTTAAGGGCTTGGACTGCTGACTCAGTTAAATGATTCACCCTGATATTGAGAAGAACACAAATGGCTTCTGGGAAGGGGTTGGGCCATACCTTGCTGCCAGCACCAACTACTGCCTTCCCTATTTGTCCAGCATCTGTGTTTTTATGATCTCTTCTGTCCCAATGCAGTTCCATCACATTATAAGGAAGTTTTGTCTTTTTTGTAAATAGGATTGTTTTGTTATACCATCTGCCTCTGCCTCACTGCCCATAACCTCTCTTATGGGTTTGACTTTTTCTGTGCCTGCCCCTTTTGTAGCCAAACACAGATGTCAGCTACAAACTAAGTGTTTGTATATCTCACGTTGATTCAAGTATCAGACACTGAGGTGTTCTGGGATGATATCCATCAGTAACTCCAGGATTTGTCCTGAGTGAATATTGCTACAGAGCATTATGCTTCAGGGTTTTTTTAATTTAATTTTGCGCACTTTGGGCTTTTGTTTGTTTATTTGCATGTTTGCTGTTGCTGGGTTTTGTTTTGTTTTTCTGTGATGTACCTCTAAGACCTGTGAGGATTTTTAGCTTTGAGGCTTGTCTAGACCTGGAAAAATGCAGGATTTAATTTTGCTGTTTGTTTTACTTGGTTCTGAACTCAGAATGAGATGGGGCCTACTTGTGGGTATGTAGGCTTGTTTACATTTTGAGAGGATTGCAGGCCTTGGATTTTGGTCCATCACTAATTGAAATCTCATTAAATTTAATGCCTGCTTTTGATGCATTTAAACTGTTCTTTGGTTGGTAACTTAACTTTGAGACATGGGGCTTTGGCACTTCAGTAAAGGCTTGCAAGGCATATGCTTGTGTGGATCAAAACCAGAGATGATTGCATAAGCCCCTATGAAATGAAACTGCTGAGTTACTGCTGATGTTTGCTCTCAGATGAGACTTTGTTTAACGTTTGGAAACTAATGTGTAGCTAATGTGATTACCATTCTTTCAGACTTCTATAAAATATATAAAAAAAACAACCTACCACACCATAACACTACTTCTGGAAAGTTCTTTCTTTTTCCTTCCTGTTAAAGGCTTCTGCAGGTTAAATATATTTTACAATTTTCCATCAGTTGAGTGTCACAAACTATTAAATGTTAACACTAGAAGGTTGCTACTCCAGCTGCTAAACCATTTGAAACCTTAAATGTGATACAGGAAGTTGCTTTTCCAGTCTCTTAAGTGTTTCTAAATGTTCAATATATTTTTTGAATTCTTACCTCTCTTGCCCTCCCCAGAAATCCATCTGCAGCTCAGCTGCTCACAACAGTCTTTGCAATCGAGGCCTGTTTAGGTTTTGCTCATGAAACCAAGTGTGAAATCTGTGGCCACAAGCCAATCCCTGTCTCATGAGGCTGAGATTGCTAAAGTCTTCTCAGAAGCTGAAAGGATACAAAAGAGGAGAATAAGCCTGTGCATTTATAAAAGCAGATCTCTGCAAGAGTCATTTTTGTTTAGGAATGGATTATTTGCAGGTCATTTCCAAGTGATTTAGATCCTCCTGTGAGGTTCTTTTCTCTTGACAGCTTCAGTGCTGCAGTGAACAGAATGCAGAGTCAAGACCAGGGTTTGCTTATGTTGCTGACTTGTCACTGATGGGTGGCCATGGGTGGATTATCCTACCTCTGTTTATCTCAGTCCCCACATGTATTTGGAGGAATATTTTGGAATCTGATAATGTGAAGACTGTGTGATGCAAGTAGTAGTGACAAGTTGGCTTGCATTATGATGATTTCAAGTGTAAGGTTAAAATCACAAGTGCCTGCTAAATCCCAGCAACCCAGAGAAATTTGTGGCATCCTCAAAGGTTTTTGGGCTCTGTTCATAAAACTGATTTTTTTTTTTTTTTAAATAAAGTAGTACCATAAGTTTGACCAGGCAGGCAGCCACTCACCTTGCACTGGTCTAGTAACTAGCTCAAGTGCAGCCTCAGCATGTTCCCATTAATAAGTACATTTTTCTGGTGCAGATCTCTGAATACAGAGAGACTCCTGAGCCTGCTGCTAAATAGGATAGGTGATACAGAGCATTGGAGAACTCTACATTTAGTGCTGAGAGATTCAGTTGCTTTTTATTTTTCTCAAAAATGTTCTCGCCAGACCAAGTCTGTCAAACAACCTTGCCAATTCCTTGCTATTGCCATGGAAATCATATTGCTTTAGCACTTGGAAGCAGCGGACTTCATTGTATGGTGCATGACATGAGTGTTCACACAGGAAACCACGCTGCGGCCTCAGGACAGAAAGACATTTTGAATGGTGAAGTTTCACAAGAGATCTCAGAGCACGGATGTCTGCCTGCTGACTGGCCACAGAGACCTGTGGTTCTATGCGTGCAGCTACTTCCATCACTTAGTGAAGTTTTGACCCTTGAAAGAAACCTCCTTGGCTCCATGTGGTGGATTAGAAGTGGTCAGCAGGTCCATAGCTCTGTTTCTTCTTTGAGAGGATATCTCAGGTCTTTTCCTTTCTCTTGAGATTAAGGAATTTCATGGTGTTTTTTTGTCTATTGGTCCTTATTCATACTCTTTCAAGCTTCTTTTTTCCTGAGCCCTTGACAAAGATTGCTCTGTGTGGCTTCTTTTACTGTCACATTAGGAGTCAAAGACATTCTTACTGTGTAAGGCTTTGAAGGCAAAGTTGGGGGAACAATACCACTACGGATATTATTTTCTCTTTAAATTTTCTTTGAGGGTTTTGACTATTCATTATTCTTCTTGTTCATGAAAAAAAATAGTAGTAGGTGGAGTAGCATCTGCAGGTGAAATAGTTATTTGAAGGAGAAGACAGCCTCAATGAATTTGATGGGAAGGGGAAGTAGGTGCCAGGCTACAGGCATGGACTCTTCTCTGCACGCCGTTCCCTGATAAAAGACTGTTAGCTTAAATGAGGATAGACAGATGAGAGTTTCTGAGCCAAACTGGGACTCCTGGCAAACATAAGATCAGGCTGAAAATACCACTTTGAGTTAGAGACAGTGATACAGTTGGAGGTGTGACAACCCACACAGATCAGTTTGAGGAACTGTGCTTGGGAAAGTGTTGGTTTTATCTACTCTTAAATAAGACAACATGTCTATCTCTAAGATAGGAGGAAGGATGGAGTTGGTATGAGGAGCAGAGGGCATGAAGAAGAAGAAAAATCCTACTCCAAGGTCACCTTTTAGCACAGAAGTGGGAGATCGAAGAGAACTTTCTTGCTGCTTTTGATGGCGAAGAGCTGCTGCAATCCTGGCAAGTCTCTCAGGAATGGTTCAGGAAGATCTGCTGCCATACCTGAGGCAGACACTCATTTATCTGAGATGCTGTGCTCCGACTGCTAACAACCAGCTCAAATTGGCTTATTTTTTCACATTTGTCACAGAGCCAGATGCATTGTCTCAGCTGTGCTTCTCTAAACAGGAAAGTACAGACCTAGAAAAAGTTTTGGAGTCATTATTCTTACGAATGTCTCCTCTTCATATCATTCCCCTCCCCCCCCCGCCTTCACCTGTGTTTATAACCCTCCTTTCCTTTGTTACCTTGAAATTCTGGACATTTTCCAGTCTCTTCTGCAGATAGATGCTCTGTCCTGACAGTATCTTGTTATAACATTCACTGATAAAAAGCTGTAATTACCTGACTCTTACATACTCTTAAATCCCATTGGAGTGTCAGCCCTTGTTGAAGTCTAATGCCCTTACAGCATGTAATGGAAGAGTAATTAATTGATGAGAGATGGTATTTTAAAAAAAAATAATATTCCTTATTAATTTTCAATATTCAGTAGTCTGCCCCTCCCCCCACTAATTTTAATAATAACCAGGTTCTTTTGCAATGGTCATGGAAACATTATACAGATGATAGCATAGGATCTAGAACGTTTAAGAAGTAACTAGCAATAACACAAACGTTAAACTTAATTGAACTGGAAGAGAAGATTCTTGTGGTCAGTTATACCACTTTTCCACTAGATGGAGTCAGGAGCTGCTTTCTGCTTTAAGGCAGAAAGTGTTTGCAATTAGAGGATTTTACAGAGTTTTGCTAAAGATTTGCTTTGAGGCTTTTAAGTATTTACTCAAATATTAGCTCCTGACTCGTGGGGCTAGCTATAGCTTCAGACAGCACCCAAAACAGTTGCAGGTGGTTTTGTTGGTGTCTTGTCCGCTGCTGAGGCTTCTGATTCTTCCCAGGCTTTACAGGCTGCGGGGGAAAGAGGCAGACAATCTCTGACCGGGTCCTGATTCGGGATGATCCCTGTCCTTCCAGGACTTTCCATCTTGGCAGGAGACTTGCAGGCCTAGGCAGGATGTCTTGCTAATGTTCGGTCTTGGCACGGATGTCACACTGGCTACACAGGCCTATCATGTGGAGGCATTTAAAGCCTATTCCTGGTAAATTCGAATCAGTTTCCAGGCAGACAAGCCAAAAGCATTAGGGCTTATTATTATGTGGCAGGGCTAGCTTATAGTTTAGCAAAGCATAATGCCGTAAAGCATGGCAGGATGTAACAACAATGAAGCAGAACACTACCAGAAGCAGAGAGCACGTTAAGGCAGAAACGATGGCAGTACAGCAGCAAGCAAGCAAGCACGTTGTCTCTACCTGCTCATCTCTTCTATCAATACAGCCTGAGACTACTGGGCCTTTGGACACAGAACAGCCGATCAGAATGGCAGTTAGCCGAGCTTAACCATATTAGGTGAAGCCACAGCCTTGCTTTACCCAAATTTGGGAAAACATAGGCCTTGCACAAGGCAGGCACAAGCCAAGTGTATGTATCTTGTTTACCACAGGGTGTAAACAGGAGCAAAACAACTCTGGTCAAGCCAGATTCCTTAGACTCAGTGGCTCCAGGCTCTGTGTCCTACTTCTGCCGTCGCTTCTCTGCACAACGGAGAGAGGGAGAGCAGAGAAACATGTCTGGGCAAGCCAGGACATGTTCAGGCCTATTTTAGCCTGTTGAGGCCTTCCATGACACAGCACCAGAGAGAGTTCTCTGCTAGAGTTGGGGGGGGATGATGTAAAATGGGTGACTAATGACTCCCTATTGGAGTGGCGATGTTAGAGTTTTCAGTCTCCTGAGCTCCTAGCCATCATCTTCCTACAAAGGAATTTGTGTCAGAGCCTGCACAAGGAAAATTTCAGGAGTTCATGTCAATGAACCCCTGCCTGAGCAGTGTGGGGATGTTGTCAGTAAGGAACAACACTGCTGCTGTGATCTGACACCTTCCCCTGCCAGGCACTGTGTTGTCTCCTAGGTCTGAGATTGGTTTGTCAGTTGGCTTGTGTTTTGCACCAGAAGAGTGCTTTTGTTGCAGAACAGACATGTATCCGGCATTATACTACCAGGTTCATGTAGTGCACATCACTTCATGAAGAGTACAGGTGTTCTCAAATACATCTTTAAGTTATGTGACTTGTCCCAGATCATCTAGCACATGAGTGACAAAGCCAGGAATACTATAGAAACCTTTCTGGGCCCTGGACCAAATGCTTTTTGCCACAATCTAGAGATTTAGAGTATGCCAAGTCTCCCTTTCAGCTCTTTTTCTAGAGATCAGTATGAAGCACTTACTAGATAATAGGTCACAGAAATGTTTAATTACTTTATACAAGGTAGCACATAGCAGATGTAATTCCTCTAGTGGTGTTACAGGTAGGAGTGTGTTGGTTTTTCATCTCCTTAGTAGTTTGTTAGGATTTACCTTATTTGTTTTTGGATAGCTGAATAGTTCTACCTATGAATAGCATCTTTTTGTGAGTTAGAATGTCCATTGGTGTCTTCAATGGTTTTTATTGATGCAATTTGACTTGTTTCAACCATGATAAAACTAGCCATGATGTTGTCCATATGATCACTGTGGAGCAGACCATAGAACATGTCTGTATTTGTAGTACCAATAAACATTACTCAAGGACCAATTTTATATGTCAAATCTGTATCACTTTGTGTTTGGGTGATACTTGCAGCACCCAAATAGGTAGGATGCTGCTTGGGTTGCAGACATCTTCCAGGTTGTGCTTTCTCCTTCTCTCCTTTCCAATAAATCTGTGCATCTGTGCACTCATCATGAACTAGCAGGAGCCACTGCATTGCTGCAGAAACCCTTTTCAAGGGAAAAGTCAAATGAAAAATATGCATAGGAAAAAAAATGTGGATGGTTTCTGTTCATAACAGACAAAAGTCTCTCCACCTTTAGACAAGATTTGCTCAGTTTTTGGCAACAAAAGAAATGCAAATGTCCCTCCTCCTTGCCCAGTTTGCATCAGTTGCTCCAAAATGGAGAACTAACTCTTTAGAGTTTGATACTGGGCTGTGTGGCTGTAGTCAGAAATCTGTAACAGATCTTTTGGAAAGAAATGTTATCCTTCTTTTCTGCTTTTAAGTAGCATCTCCTATGCTGCAATAGCTGGTGAAATAGTGGTAGAAGTAACAGAATGATCATACAGGTCATGTTTAGACACAGCAGCTGTACAGCTGGGAGAGTTCCTAAAATGGAATAACTAAACTAAATCATTTGTAGAATCAAATCCATGCACCTGCTTAGGAGCATTTGCCATGGAAGATTTCAGCTGTAGATAGTACTTAGCTAGAAGTGTTGCAACTCAGTCGTCACTCAGGCACACAGTTGAGTCCCAGTTTTGACATCATGTTGAACAGGCTTTAGAAAGCTGTGTTACAATGACAGCTGATAGCAGAAGTTTCTCCATGTGGAAAGCACTGTAAATGTAAGTACCCAGAGCTCAAGAGTTATTGCAAAAGTGAGTCTAACTATAGAGGAAAAGCAGAGAGACTCTATTGTGTTTCCTCTCAGATTATTTCCATTTAGTCATGTCTCAGCTGCATTGATGTGCTTCAAGTGCCACTCCTTTGCCCTTGAAAGCACCTAACACTTTTCTCTTACAGTTCCTAGCGGTTCCTTTGGTTTCTTAAGCTCTTGTAAATCAACCTTTTATACTTTCTATAGATAAACTTAGACTGAGCACAAATGAGATGTGCCATTGTTGAAAAAAATGCATTCTCATTGTCTCTGTTGAGTAATAAGCAATTGCAATTTTTCTTACATATGTTTAGTTTATAGCCCCCAGGTGATGATTTTTAGTGACAGAACTGCTAAAATCATAATGTTTCAACCCAAAAGAGTTGTGAAGTACAGCTCAGTGTTGTTGGATGCACTCACTAGCCAACAGTTCTCTAGTAAAGAGGTACATCAGGCCTACTGTAGGTGAGTGTTTTCCTCTTTTTGATAGAGCCTGGAAGAGAACACCCTGTTCTCATTACAGCCCTAATCATTGACAAGGATTTGCACTAGGTGCCAGGGGAATTACTTCTCTAAATCCCTGTGAAAAATCAATTTGAGTTCTCAGTAAAGTCTGATTTTGTTGTTGTCCCTGCTATAATTTCTGGCGAAGGAAATCAGTGCAATTTAAGATTCAGTGTGGAAGAATAACAGAGATTAAAGAGATGTAAAATGCTAGTGATGTGGAAACATGGAACAAGCCTGTGCAGCTAGCAGTGCAGGCAAGTACTACATATCAGCAGTATTGCTCATACGCACATGGGGTAGAGCAAACCACCATGGAAGCAGACCTTTGGGAACTCCTTACCACTTGACTCCTTTCCAAAGTCATAATAATGTTATATTAGCTCCTGTTCAAGCTGACTTTATGAGAGATTGGTAGAGGAAAAACATCATACCACAAATCTGTAATGGTTCTCTGTATTGTAGGCCTCTGAATACAAACGACAGAAGTGTGACCCTTGTGTTAACTGCACTTCAGTAGGACATGGAACATTTCTCAAATGTTGTTTCTTGTTGTGTATGTGTAGTCTGGATAAGATAGGGTTGGTTCTGTGGCAGAACATGACAAAAGCACGGAGTTCATGGTTGAGGTGGCTGCATGTTGAGGGGGAGAGCGTTTCCAGGCCAAACTCCTGCTTGCCATTAAAGCTGTGACTCTAAGGTAGCCAATACAATTAATTTTGTTCATAGGATTTTGATCACTGCTGATGTGGTGATCTTGTGCAAACTAAGAACTGCGGGAAAAAAGGAATTACTTCCAATGTGTCTGCTTTTAGTAACACCTGCACTGGTTCATGTACAAAGAAGGCATAAAATCTACTTCTGTTTACATGATTTAAACTCCCTTGGAGTAACCAGGATGTTCGATTGCAGACTGAAAGAGAGTGCTTAATGAAACAGTCTTTTCCATTTTCTTAGACATGTAAAGTGTGGAGGAAAACCCTGAAGTACTGTAGTGGAGTCATCTGACATAGGAACAGACTAAAGAGTTCTGGAAGTCCGATTGTAAATAGGATTATTTACCCTTCTACCTCAGAGGATAGACTTCTCTTCAGAGCCTTTGAGGATGTCATATCTCAAATAGATGCTGAATTGTTACATTAAATGCTATGAAACTATGTGACAGTAAATAGAGTGTAAGAGATGTGACCTTGAACTGCCTTTGAGAATATAGCGTTCTCTGGGAAAAGCTTTTACTTTTTCTTCTGGTATTAAAAATAATTTGAGTGGTGGAGCTATGTTGTAGGATTGTTGATGTTGACATTGCAGCACATGGATTGTTCAAGCACATGCTTTCGCCAACCACATGGGAAATTAACATTTATGGGAGAAATTAAGTGTAGAGAGTATTTTTTCCCCCTTCTCTTTGAGAGAATAGATTCTGCAAAGTAGCATTACTAAGATGATATTTGCTCATGTATTGGATTTGCATGACAAGGGTTTGCTAATTGGAGGCTACAGGGGTGGCTTCTGTGAGAAGCTGCTAAGAACAGCTGCAGCCCATGGGAAGGACCCCCACTGGAGAAGTTCATGGAGGACTGCCTCCTGCGAGAGGTACCCCACAATGAAGCAGGGGAAGAGTGTCAGGAGAAAGGAGTAGCAATGTGTAATGGACAGACTGCAACCCCCATTCCTTGTGCCTCTGTGCTGCTAGAGGGGAGAAGGCACAGGAATCAGGAGTGAAGCTGAGCCCAGGAAGAAGAGACAGGTGGGAGGAAGGTGTTTTAAGATTTAGGTTTTATTTCCCATTACCCTACTCCAACTTGATTGGTAATAAAATATTTTTTTTCTACCAAGCTGAGTCTATTTTGCCCGTGGTAGTAATTGGTGAGTGATCTCTCACTGTTTTTACCTTGACTGACAAGCATTTTGTTGTGTTTCTCTCCCCTGCCCACCGGTGGAGGGGATTGATACAGCAGCTTTCATGGACACTTGACATCCAGCCAAGGTCAGTCCACCGCAGCTTGTCATTCTGAAGAAGTTATGTGACTGATTTATGAATTGTTTTGTTGATTTTAGCCAAACGAAGCAGTAAAGTTTTATTTAGCAGTGCCATACAAGACATGAGTTTCAAAAGTGTTGACATAAGTAGTTGGCCTTTCAGTTCTAGAGTGGGTTTGGTTTGTCCTTTAACCATGAAAATAGTCCGGTTTATAGCGCAACAAATGTCATGGATCCACAGAAATACTGCTAATGGCAGCAGTCTTGATGCTTAACCAGCACAACTTGCCTTTTGCCTCTGCTTTCTTCAGCTGCCACCAGTTTCTTGCTTCTGTGCAGGTATCAAAGGTCAGCTCTGAAGAGAAACTTGCATTAAGTTTTTGCTTAGCCTTACCCAACCAAGCATATAAAAACATCCTAAACTTTTACAGTTACACTTTTTGTCTGCTAAAATTGGACTTGGATCCAACATTTACAGTATTTCTGTAGAAACAAACCAAATCTCATTCTCTTTATCATGTATAACATTGGAAGGACCTTCAGGGTGAAACACAGCAGTTGTTACGTAGCCAGTGGTAGCAGAGGGTTTGTATGCAGGTTAGGAGTTCTTCACATCACTAACTTCTATTGCTAAACCAAATCAGTGTTTTTGTTCTTGCTACACTGAGTAGTAGAAATGCAAAACTTACTATGAACTTGCTCTCTAGGATGTTAATTTTTGGTGTGATGGTTTGTTGTGGTTTGATATCTAAATACACCAGCAAGAAAGAAATAGAAGAGATCACAGGGAAGTTGCCGCCGTGGAGGTTCAGTTGTGACTAATAATTTAAATACATTAAATCTCAAAATAATCAAAATATAGTTAAATGACATTGGAAATATTAAAGTTGAGATTCTAGAAATCAGCTATTCTATTATCTTCTCAGATCTTGGAGAGCAGTGAAACTTTGCAGTCTAGTAAATTCAAATGAGACATTTCCACATGGCTGGTGTTAGAAGTGTGCAACCAAAAGCAGATAATTGTGTAGGGCTTCTCTTTTAAATTACTAGGTGTTTTATGACTGAAGACATTCAATACAGTAATGAACCAAAGTAAATACTGAACTCCAAATGCAAAAATAGGAGTTTCTTCTGAATCTCCTGTTACAAATTAGAGGATTTTTTAAGATGTTGAATGATTTTTAAGTATATAGAATCATAGAATGGTAAGGTTGGAAGGGACCTCAAAGATCATCTAGTTCCAACCCCCTGCCATAGGCAGGGACACCTCCCACTAGTACAGGTCACTCAAGGCCTCATCCAACCTGGCCTTGAACACCTCCAGGGAGGGAGCAGCCACAACCTCCCTGGGCAACCTCACCCCAGTGAGGTTCCAATGCCTCACCACCCAAGATGGTGAGATGAAAGATGCTTTTGAGAGGAACGTGCAATATCCAGTCAAGAGCTTGTAAAATTTGCTCTGAATACTTCTTACCTTATGGATTATTATCTCTGATATTTATTGTGTGTTTAACTTACAAGGGAATCTGATTGCCGGGATTAGGCAATGTGAAAATCACTGAGTTTCAGTCACTCCTAAAATATTTTGCTATTTGTAATGAGCTGGGCTGTTAGCAGACTTTCAGCTTGTTCAGATCCATAACCCAGTGCTGTGTAAATACTCTTTCTAAGCTAGCATCAAGGTACTGTAGGAACAACTTCTGTGCTCGGGCTGTGTTGCCAAGACAGCTACACCTGCCAGTCTGTGAGTGTTCTTTTTGTTTGTTTAAGGTAGTTTTAATGTTGATATATTTAATAGATGTTAAGAGATATGAGGACGGGGAGAGCCTCTTCCCTGAAGCTGAAGGCTAAGGGCCCCCTCTGTTTCCAAAGAAGTTTGTGTCAGTGGTTTCCAAAGGATACCTCTATGCACACTTCTCATGCAGTGTTTGCAAACCTCTTTCATGATGTTCAGATCGAAAGGTGGATCTTCCCTGCAGTTCGGAGCAGTTGTGCACTTCAACCCCAATCTGCCATTGCAGATGGTATTGTGAAGTAACAGATGAGTGTCCTTACCACCTCTGCAGTTCACGACTGATTTTTTTGAGGTACCTGCTGAACAGAGCACTGCAAAATGTATTTGCATTGAAGCTTGAGTTGAAGGTATCCTGACTGCTCAGGATGCCTTTTAAAATCAGCTTTGGCCTTGATAAGGAAGGGTGATAGAAATGGGAAGAATCTCTTACTCTGTTTCTAACAGTCAGCACGCTTTTGCAAATCCAAGCCTGACTTACATTAGTCACTGATGCTTGAGGGGATCCCCATGAAGTTTCTATAATACAAAAAGAATACAAGCTGCATAGACTTTATACAGAAGGGAAAAAAAGGTGCATATAACCCCTGCCTTGATAATAATCTGCATCCATAAAAAAAAAAACAACACAAAAAAACCTCCCATGATTCTCAGCCCATGTAAAATCAGAGCAGATGGAGGGGCTACAGAGCAAAAATGGACTGGCTATAAAGAATCAGGAGGATTAGTATTACAAGAGGAGAAGCAGTGGAAGGGAAGATACAGAGCATCATAGTATCCATGTCTGCTGATGGCCTGCAGAGCTGCTGAGTATCATAGGCTTTTTTTTTTTTGTTGTTTGTTTTTTCAGATAATCCACGGGCTTCAGAACTGAAAATATCCTCATTACGAATGACAAAGCTAGTTTAGATCAGATGCAGAGATTTCTGAAGTGGATTTTTCTTTCTTTGTGCAGAAGTGTTGGCAATTAAAACTGTTTCTTTTCCAACTGAAAGGAAACGTGGTTACTAATCAGACAATAATTATGCAATATTTATTAAGTATTCTTTTCCATTAGCATTAAATAAGTAAGGTACAGCTTTACATTGCCTGTTTATGGTAATAGCCATTTATCCTCATGTGCCTGCCTAAGCCACTCCTTGTATTTCCCCTGTTGGAGACAGGAGTGGTTTGGAGGTGTTTAATGCTGTGACAGAGATCTGTAGAGTGACCACTACTCTCACTTAGGACAGCATAGGTAATCACTCCTAACTGAATCCAGTTGTAATCTGAATACTTATTAGGAATATGAACTCATTAGCAAGCTGATTCTTTTCTTGGCTAATACTCAAGAGTGTAAGTGTTTGTTTACATCTTGGTTTGTATTTAACTGATGCTACACCATTTGCGACATGTGTAAGTATTCTGCTCTTTTCTTCCCTTTTCCCACTTTGGCTTTAGAAATACATGACTGGGACGTCTAAGACAGCGTATTGGATCAAATGCACTTGCCGAAGGAAGGTGTAATGAGTGTGTAGCTGTGAGTGGCTGGGAGCTGATGGGGCNTCCAGCCATGTGCCTGCATGCTCAGCAAGGGGGATTACTTTAAGTCTGCATATTTTCATCTTTCCTGGGTCCAGGTCAATTTACTGGCTCGGCAACAGCGAGTCAGAAACAGATTGGTGTGGTCTAGTGCAGAAGAAACCAGCTGAACTTTCATAAGAGGCAATGCATCAATTGGAGATGTTACTGTGTTTATAGGTTCTCCTGCTGGATAAATCACAGGAAACCCGGGCAAAATTAACAACTCATTTTTAATTCCCCTCCCTCTCTTCCCTTCTTTGTGGCAAGGTGATTATATTTAAGAGAAATGTCGGAAATTCCATCTTCCCAGTGACACCATATGAGAACCCGCTTAGCACTGAATAGTGACAGCAAATGCTGAAGTGGAAAAAATATTTCCATCCATCTGTACTAATCTTCTTTTACTCCAAGATTTAAGGGGAGGTGGGGAATGAGAGAGGAATCAGAAAAATCTTAAAAGCTTGGCTTAAGCTTTTAGCTTTGCCAGCTCACTCCCTAGTCATGAAGAAAGTGCCAGACTTTTGCGTTTGTGGTAGAGATACTGGGATTTTATTAATTTGAACAGTGATGTCTGCAGATTTTAGTACCAAAAATAAATAACTAAATAATGGCCTCCAAATATAAGCAGAGGAAGAAGAAAATCATAGCTGAACAGACTTGATTCCAGTCTGTTTTTAAAAAGGAATACAGAGTGTACAACTGGAGAAAAAATAAATTTACATAAATTAGTAACTAGCTGTTGACAAACAGTAAAATTATCTTGGTGGTTTCTGTTGCTACATAATTTAGATCTTGTTATGCTATTAAATCTGTGATCACCCATGTTATTCTCAACTGTACAGATATCTCTTCAGAGCCCTGCCGAACTGTTAACAAATCCAGAAGGATTTAAATGTTGCAACTTAATCTGTCTTTGCTTTTACCTTGTTAGATGTCACATTTTCAAGGACTTTTTTTAAATAGGAAAACCTAGAGTGTTTTACTCCTTTTAGTATTAAATCAGATCTGAAATTCACATGCCTGCTTACTCAGCAATAATCCTTCTCACCCCACTGCTATGCCATCCTTGCAGGTATGAGGAAATGCTGCGTTTTATACTGGCGTGTCCAAGTCTTCTCTCAAAACTGCAACTTCCTGCTCAGAATCTTCAGCAAAGAAGCAAAAATAAAAAGGGAATTCTTAGAAAACTTGCTGATACATAAGATATATGTATATATTATATGGTATAATATTATATATTATATGGTATATAATGAATGGCTAACAAACTGCTGGGAAAGAAAAAAAAAAAGANCAGCGCTGCTGGTACAAGTCCCAGCAGATAGCCAGCCTGCGGCTGCAGCAGGAGAGGCCAGCAGTTCCTGAAGGCCTCCCCCCTGCTACAGTTCCCCCCNTGTCTGCAGATTTTAGTACCAAAAATAAATAACTAAATAATGGCCTCCAAATATAAGCAGAGGAAGAAGAAAATCATAGCTGAACAGACTTGATTCCAGTCTGTTTTTAAAAAGGAATACAGAGTGTACAACTGGAGAAAAAATAAATTTACATAAATTAGTAACTAGCTGTTGACAAACAGTAAAATTATCTTGGTGGTTTCTGTTGCTACATAATTTAGATCTTGTTATGCTATTAAATCTGTGATCACCCATGTTATTCTCAACTGTACAGATATCTCTTCAGAGCCCTGCCGAACTGTTAACAAATCCAGAAGGATTTAAATGTTGCAACTTAATCTGTCTTTGCTTTTACCTTGTTAGATGTCACATTTTCAAGGACTTTTTTAAAATAGGAAAACCTAGAGTGTTTTACTCCTTTTAGTATTAAATCAGATCTGAAATTCACATGCCTGCTTACTCAGCAATAATCCTTCTCACCCCACTGCTATGCCATCCTTGCAGGTATGAGGAAATGCTGCGTTTTATACTGGCGTGTCCAAGTCTTCTCTCAAAACTGCAACTTCCTGCTCAGAATCTTCAGCAAAGAAGCAAAAATAAAAAAGGAATTCTTAGAAAACTTGCTGATACATAAGATATATGTATATATTATATGGTATAATATTATATATTATATGGTATATAATGAATGGCTAACAAACTGCTGGGAAAGAAAAAAAAAAAGAGAATGGGGCAATTTTGCAAAAGTCACTCTTCTCCCTCAGGGAGATCAGCTAAAATTGTTGCCATGTTCTTCTACTTAAAGGAAAGCCCAGGCAGAGAACCAGAGGTAGGACAACAGGAACAAAAACATCCTTTTGAATTCATCTTCGGCAAAATAAACCACCCCTCCATATATTTTAAATGTTGTTTTAGTTTGAGTTTTTGTCTCTTTCCACATTTCTACTCCTTTATTAATGTTAGCTGTGGGGGATTTTTCTGCATTCCATTCTCAGTTGTGTGTATTTCACTGGATATTTTTGCCCCCTCTTTTCTTCTGGGGCAGAACACAAGAAGACTTGCCTTGAAATTGGAGCTTTGTGGCTCCTGAGTTGTTGGTTGGTTTTTTTGGTTTTGGTTTTTTTGTTGTTTTTTTTTTTTTAATAGTAGGTAGAGGTTTCTTCATCCCCACTATAAATGAGGTAATGGCTTAGATTTAATGGAACGAAGTAGCATAATAGATACATCAGTGTGTGTGACACATTCAGACAGAGGTAATAAGCAGCAAGGCAGTGTAACAGCCAGCCATACTTCAGATGGGTGTGAAACCTGACTTACATGAATGTGGGATTAGTACTGATTGGGTTTGTGATGACTTGCTCCTCAAACCACCACACTTGCTTTTCAAAGTAACAGTCAAGTAGTTGAGAAACAAGACTTTTGTATTTTCTCATGTGCACCAAGTACTTGATCTTAAGGATTTTGGCATCTAAAGCTACTACAAGTGGGGTATGTAGACTGAGAGGCCATATTTGAAAAATCCATTGTTTCGTGTTATTCAGCTTAGTTGCAATCTCTGGGTAAAATAAGATCATTGTTTTTGTCAATATCATTAATATAATGTGTTTTAACTCAGGCAGCATTCACACAAGGCAAAATAATGCAGAATAGATGATGTACTAACGAGGTGGGCTGATTTTAGCTCCTCAATTCCTAGGAGTACGAGAATTTCCTAGGATGACAACCCCGTTAAGAAAGGAACACTTCAGTGCTGCAGTGCATGTTGGCGAAACAGAACCCTGGGACCTGATCAGTTTTGCAATACTGGATACTGGTTTGTGATGGTTTGGGAGTTACCCACCCCCCCACACTTTGTAAAATGACCCAGACTAGAACTCAGCTGGCTGGAAGTTAAGGAATGAAGCTATATTTACAGCTCAGCACAATATACAAGCAGATATATACACTATATACAGGAATATTTACAGAAATACACAAGGTAAAGTTAATACAGAAACACAGTTCCCCTCCCAGAAATCAGAGACCCCAGGAGGGGCTCCCAACCACCCTTCCACCTTCTCCCCACCCCTATACCTTACCCCAAGGTTTGCCTTACGCGCAAGGTGCATTTTTGAGGATCGGCCAGGGGGGTTAGAAGAAAAGTGGTTAGTGAGGTTACTCAGCAGAGAGGAGAAGCCAGAAGCTGCTAGACCGAGACGCTGTGCCCCAGAGACTGACTGCCAGCCCGAGACACTGACTTATCTTTGTTTTGAGTACTTTTTCTTAAACATCTCAGCAAGCCTATGAGTGAAGTAGACATCACCATTGTTTTCCTTTCACAGCCTGTAATATAATTTTCTCTATTAAAATATTCCAGTTAGCCTCAAACCAGCACATGGTTTGAGAATTTGCACTGCATCACTATTAAGATACAGCATTTCAGGGCACAAAAGGAATTCTTTTCTGGTATTTTCTGTGTGGTAGGAGATACATAAGGAAACATCTATCTTCTCACTTTCACGCAATAATACCTGCTGTTTAATTTAGCCTGGCTTTAAAAGTGTCAATATTTAAAGTGCTGCTAGCATTGTGACCCACAGTTGGTGGGCCACATTTTCCTACTGTGTATTTTCATATCGTTTGGTGCAGAAGAAAATCATACCTAATATAGGATGCAGAATTACCCAGGCGATCTCTTCAACTTGCTGACTATTTTTTTCACAGAAAGAAATAACATGTTTTCCTTTGAGTGCTTGAAATGGTAGTTTTCTATTTAATGTTGGTTTTCTCTGAGAAGGAATGCAAATAAAATTGTATTGAAATCCATTTGTGAGGTTCCTATAGTCCAGCATGAAGAGGTGGCTCACTCACTTCAGTGCAGCAAGGGAACATTAAGCAAGACAGCACTATCACCCTGATTCCTACACTTCTAAGAAGCATAGGAATAGGTTGTTTGGAGAGGCACTGGAATCCTCGTTAGAAACCGATCAAGGCAGTACAGTGAGGCATCATCCAAAGGACAAAGGTAATATGGATTCCTGTTTGGGGCTGCATGACTACACCACTTTTTGACAGGTTCTATTCCAGTCCTATTTGTCTGATTCTACACCACCAAGTAAAGACCTCATCCCTCCTCAGGAGGCTTGATGGTTCCTTGGGACAGGAATGTTGATTTTTCTATTTGTTTTTGTTGCCCAGAGAAGGGGAGTTGCCATCCTGACAAGACTAAGAAACCCATCCAATACAAATACCTACAGCAGAAGTTAGTTTTGTCATTGAGACTACATCTTACTGTTACTTCAGTGGTTATTTCAAACATCACCTATGCCTAACCTCCTTTGAGTGCCACTCACAATTCTAAGTGAAAAAATATTGTCATACATTTGGGACTTCAAGATGTGGCTCTGCAGTAATAAGTGTAATTGTAGTTGGCAGAATTCATATTCAGGACATGTACAGAGGGGAAAATTTGGGGTGTTTCTGCTTTTATTCCAAACCTGCAGCAGGTGAAATAATTATTTGGAAACAATTATTGGTATTAGCCCTGGAATACAAACTTAGTAGTAATTGCCATGTTGTCATTGATTAAATCAGTGCTTTCAGTATTTGTTTGCTCTTTAAAAGCTTCATGAACCACTGTTCTTACTTCTTTTGATTCTAATCTTAGCCTGTGTTTTGGGGACAAACTGTCTGAAGGTTGATGTTTTGCCAAAATGAACACTAGAGTACTTCCAAAACAAATTAAAATGAGAACCAACAAAAGCCACTTAGCTTTTGAATGGGTCTTTCAAAGAATTTAATGATTTTTAATGCATAGTAATTTTCACTTCAGTTAATTTGACTTAACTTGATTTGGATGAAGCTGTGCAGACAAACACTAAGACCAGACAAGCACTGATTTTGTGGGACTTGAGCTCTTAAAAAAAACAGTACTTGCAAAAAAAATTACAAGGATGCATTTGAAAATGTTGACTGCTCTTGTCCTTGCCTTAAGTAGTACTTAAAAAACTATCATATTTAGGTTTTGTAGCACCTTTGGTAGTTAAGCAGACTTTAACAAATCCACTCCTATTTTAAGATTTCTTTCTCATTATTACATTGTTACTCAGAAGCTGATGATGCCACCGGCTTGGAATTCAGCCCCAAAAGCTGTAGCCCACACATATCAAAGGAAGTTATCCTCATGTGCATAACATAATTAAGTTGCTGGAAGGAATAACACAGGAGAGCCTTAGTACAACATTTTCATTCCTTGTGCTTGTAAAAATAATCTGGGTTCTGGTTTGTTTATTTAGACAGTGGATGGAAATATTGCTCAGCTGAAAACCAAATATTCCGTATCTCTACATAGATGTCCTGTATGCTCTGCATTTGCATGGTTTATAGTTGTATGGAAACTTTTTTCAATGTGGTGTTACTGTTAACAATTATTCTAGTGTTTGTAATAGTCTTTGTAGAACCCACAATCCAGGAGGAAATGATCAATGACTTATTGTGCCACAGATCTGGACAAGTCTATGGGACCAGCTAGGATCCACCCAAGGATACTTAAGGAGCAGATGTGCTCACTAAGCCACTCACCATTATTCGTCACCAGTCCTGGCTGACTGGGGAGGTCCTGGTTGGCTGGAGGCTAGCAAATGTGATGCCCATCTACAAGAAAGGCCAGAAGGGTGATCCAGGGAACTGCAGGCCTGTCAGTCTGGCCTCGGTGCCAGGAAAGGTTATGCAGCAGGCCATCCTGAGTGCCATCCCATGGCACATACAAGACAACCAGGCAATCAGGCCCAGCATGGTTTCAAGAAAGCCGGGTCCTGTCTGACTAATCTGATCTCCTTCTGCAATAAGATGACTCACCTAGTGGATGAGGGAAGTGCCATTGACATAGTCTACCTGGATTTTAGTAAAGCCATTGACCCTGTCTCCCACAGCATTCTCCTTCAGAGACTTGTGGCACATGGCTTGGGTAACTGCACTCTTACTGGATACAAAACTGGCTGGATGGCAGGGCCCAAAGAGTGGTAGTGAATGGAGCTGTATCTGTTTGGCACTCATTCACTACTGGTGTCCCCCAGGGTTCAGTACTGGGACCTGTCCTCTTAAATATCTTTATCAATGATCTGGATGAGAGGATTGAGTGCATGCTCAGTAAGTTTGCAGATGACACCAAGCTGGGTGGCTGTGTCAATCCGCTAGAGGGTAGGGAAGATTTACGACAGGATCTGGACAGCTTAGACCAATGAGCCAGGCCTAATTGTATGAAGTTTAACAAGGCCGAGTACCAGGTCGACCACCTGGGTCGCAACAACCCCGTGGTAAGCTACAAACTTGGGCATGTGTGGTTGGAAAGCTGCAACTTGGAGAGGGACCTGGGTGTGCTGGTTGACAGCTGACTGAATATGAGTCAGCAGTGTGCCCAGGTGGCCAAGAAAGCCAATGGCATCCCGGCTTGTGTTGGAAACACTGTGGCCAGCAGGAACAGGGAGGTGATCGTGGCCCTGTGCTCAGCACTGGTGAGGCCACACCTGGAGTAATGTGTTCAGTTCTGGGGCTCTCACTACAAGAAGGATATTGAGGTGCTGGAGCCTGTCCAGAGAAGGGCAACAAGCCTCATGAAGGGCCTGGAGAACATGGCCCATGAAGAGCATTTGAGGGAGCTGGGGTTGTTCAGTCTGGAGAAAAGGAGCCTGAGGGGAGATCTCATTGCTCTCTATAACTACCTGAAGGGAGGTTGGAGCGAGGGAAGCCTCTTCTCCTTGGTGTCAAGTAACAGGACTAGAGGAAATGTTTTTAGCCTGTGCCAGGGGAGGCTCAGGCTGGATGTTAGGAAATATGTCTTCACAGAAAGGGTTATTAAACATTGCAATGGTCTGCCCAGGGCAGTGGTGTGGAGCACCTGGCATTTAGGGACATAGTTTAGTCTTGATCCTTTAGTGCTGGGTCCCAGGTTGGACTGGATGATCATTGTGGTCTCTTACAACCAGTTGTATTCTGTGATTCTGTAAATTGCACTGGAGTAGGAATTTACAGAGCTACAAGTGCTGCATGATAGAGTAAGAAGGAAACAAGGAAGTATTATACCAACTGAAATTTGTGGTACTGTGTGTAATAAGACAGGAAATACAGTTAGCTAACATTTGGCCATGGATAAGTAAGTAATTGGTCCTGCACATGGCTGTAAGGCCATGCTGTTCGTTACTAAAATCTTTCCAAGATACAGAACATCTGCTTTCTTTGTTTAGTTTTAATAGTCAGTGGTTGACAGAACACCTTCTGGGTTGTTTGTTTTGGTCCCTGGGATACTTATCAAAGTAATTTCTATTTTAATAAGCCATGTATCTGGATGGGGCAACTTGAGGATTATGTGTAGGTTACTACTCTCTCTAGTATTGTTTTCTGTGGCAAACACAAGGTAATGGTGAATAGTCATGGGAGATACCTTGAGAGGCTATCTTAGATACTCCTGTACCTGAAAGTAGGAGCTTTATCTAGAAAGCATTCCCAAATGACAGATGCTTGCTCACCTTAACTCCAAAAATGAACATTCCACAATTGTTAACATAATCTGTGTTATGTATTTGTGACATCTGATCTAAACCTTCTTTGTTGTCATTTAAGCTCAGAACCTTCAGTGCTCTCCTCAGGAGTTAGGGAGAAAAACGTAATGACTTCTTGTCAGCAAGCTTTCAGTTATTCAGATTCCTGTAATATCTGTTCAGTCTTCTCATATCTAGACCATAAATCAAATAGCTTTTTTCAGGGTTTCCTTGCATCCATATTACTCTGATTTTTTTTCTTCCATCCAAGCAGCATCTTTCTTTGAGATGCCTAGAAGCATCATATCCTCCCCAAGGGGTTCCTATTCAGTCCTTTTCTTATGTTTGTGAAGTTGTTTACACCACTTCAGCTCATTTTTTTTTTTTGCTTTTATCTTTGCTCAATTACCATTTGTTTCATATCACTCTTCAGTTTGAGATCACTGCAATTCTTCTCTTTATTCATGCTGCTTGTGACCCCCTCCTACCTTTAGACTGTTAGCAGACAATGTATCTTCCTTTTTGTGAAATACCGCTATTAAATACTGCTTGTTAAGTGGATGTTTCCTGAAACAATACCAATAGAAGTCTTGGCCAGCTGGCAAAAACACAACTTCCTATCATGCTAACATTTTTTCTTCCCCAGAAAACTGTTGTCCTCCTAATATGTTCAGGCTTAGATAGTTGGAATCTGATCCTTTCAACATTTCCATAGGTTTGTTAGTGGGCTAAATGGAAATGGTGACAGCTACTCTTTGCTTAACTAGGCCTATAAATCAGCATAGGATTGGCACATAGTCTGTGTGCAAGGATGTGTCTAGGTTTGACCTATCTTTTTCCAACTAAGAATGTTAGGATTGGTTAAGTTGTACAGATGTGCTCAGGGTTAAGACAGATTAAGTAATTTGACCTCAGTGTGTCTCCTCAAAATATAATAAGGCCTGTCAGCCTATTTTTGCCCCTCCTTTTCAAGGGAGTTACTGGTTTTCCATTCTGGGAGCCCTGACTCATGCATGTCCCATCTGTCACTGCAGTCGTTAGTGTAGTCCTTAGTGTAACATACCTATGTTTTGCTTCTCAAGATTCATCATTTAAATATATTCCTCTGCTTCCTTTTTCTCTCCTAGTTGGTACCCTAGATGCCATTTAGGGAAAACACAACTTTTTTTTCCCCTTGGCAGTCTAGGGAAATTATCTTTAGGAAATCACTTTCAATACATTGTTTGGGCAGAGAAATCTTTCACAGGTGATTACTCATTTAAATAAAAATACTTGATGTATGTGATGTATGTTAGATTGAAGCACTCCTTTCGGGGAATTAGGCAGTTGACCTCAATGAGAACTGAGATGGGCTCCTTAATGGTGAGACTCAAAGGTGAGAAAAATCAAATCATTAGTAATTAGATGGGAATTAAGTTGTTAAACAGTTATTAAAATTTTGTAGAAATACCTACCAGCTCTGGTAGCATCATGTATGGGGAATAAGGCCTCCAGTACTGCAAGAAATAATTTATGATGATCTGCATATATATCATCTCAGTCTCAATTTAGTAACTTTCTTTACTCAATTTAGTAAGTTCCGTTATAGTAGTACAAAAAAGTGTTCTCTTGCAGCTTTTTTGAATATGACAGCTATACAAAATGCAGGCTCAAAGAACAGAGAGAGTTTCTTGCTTGCTTGGAGGAAGGGCTGCCTTCTTCAAACTGCTCAAAGTTGAACTAGGGTTGGAAATGCTAGAGATAAAATCTATAGGGCAATTTAATGTAAGTGCTTACTTGAAGCAGCATCAACATTATCACTTAGGGTTGAAGGATGGTCCCCAGAAAATTTTCCATCCTGCTGTTATAAATTCATCCTAATGAACAGCAAAGAAAAGGTTGCAAAGGGTAGTTGTGACTGATTGCTGACAAAGTTGTGGTGTACTGCAATTGGAAAGACTCCTGCTGGCAAAAGACATAATATGTATTGCTACAGGTCATATAATGGTAAATGAACACTTACTGCATCTGTGGCAAGTGGATTGATTATTGTGTCCACCTCCAAACAGGTCTGGCTTTGTTTTACAAGTAAATGTATTTGCCCCTGCTGTGCTGAACTCAGAAGATGAGTTCAAATACACAAAGCTGAAAGCAAAGACAATAGTGATGAGTACAAGAGCTAAATCCAGCTTTTACAAAATTACCTGTCATCTGTGTATACAGAAATAAATGACTGTGTATAATTGTACTTATTTTTTCTTCCAAATGTGATTTTATTTTTCACAGGTCAATGTACCTAGAATCTTATTCTAAGATAACAGACAATATGTGATTGCCAGGAACTGACTTCACATCATAAACTGTGGAGTGATACAAAAGTCTCTGTTGGTAAATACCATTTGACTTTCCTAATACATTTTAGCTTTCTTAGTACAGTCGAGAAAATTACATGTGCAAGAAAGCTCACTTTAAAGGTTTTTGAGTTTGGAGCCTGATGTGCAGATCTTGGCTTAACTAAAATGCCACATCAGCTATCTAAAATGTGAATTCGAGTACTTCCATGAGGAATATTCACTGCTGTGAAACCACAAAGGAAGGAGGGATCCCACAGTCTGAGAGGGATGGCCAGCAAGATTTCTGGAGTGTGGGAGAGACATGTGCTTTAAATCAGCACAAGCTCTGGTACCTCTCAGTCTCATTTTGGGGATATCCCATTTGAAATAATGATTAGTCATTCACTGGACTGAGTCTGTGGTCATTGACTCTAGGTTTTACGTGTTGGAGAACTCATACAGGATGTGGCAATGTGGCATGGTGAAGTTGAAGTCCTCATTCTGCCTGATTTGGCATCCTTGTCCCAGGTAACTGCTTAAGCTACTGGATGCTTAACTGAGTTTTCTAAGATAGTGCTTTCACAAAATTCTCAAGGCTTTCATCTTTCTTCAGTCCTGAACAGAAAGTATTTTGCAACTTTTTATGAAATACAGCTCTTGTTTTCATGCCAGCCACAACTGTGACTTCTGGCAAGAGTCAGTTTGGACTCCAGTCAGCACCATGATTAGGGAAAAAGCAAAAGTGGCCCAAAGCTACTTCTGCCACCCACCTCCAGAGCTGTGTCAAGCATGCCGAGACGTAAGCTCTGTATGTGTTGTGTGTGTGCTCTCCCCTTAATTATGTTTGACAGAGGGCCGAGAGATACCATGTTTTGATGGAAAAGATTTTGTTAAAACACTTATTTATTTTTCTCCAGTTGAAGGCATTCATACACATCCTTCACGTGTAAATTCACTTGTATATATACAGAGACTTGATAAGTATCCAGCATATCCAAGTATAATTGCAGGGATTGAGTCTTTGAACTGTTTACAATAGGGGATTTTGATGCTTTAATTTTTTTTTAAAATATTTTTTTTTTTGCTTTCTCTGGACCTTCTTGATCAGGATCTTGCATCATGTTCTCATATGAAGCACATTTCCCTCATGCTTCTTATTTTATTACTTGGTCTGAGGGGCAAACTGCCTAGCATTAAATTACCAGGAGTGTATAAGCAGCCAATGCCCTTGCTGTGTCACTGGACAGCAGTTTTAACTCTGTAGCTCTGTGAAGTGTTTGGGTTTTGTTGGTTGTAGTTTTGTTTTGTTTTTTGTTTTTTTGTTTCTCTTTAAAATTGTGTTAGGTAAGAACCGCATCCAAACACCTTTGATTTAATTGCTTTAAAAAGCTTTTCTAATGTGGAACATCTCCTGCAGTATCTGTCTTTGTAGGAAACTGGTAGTAAATATTGTGAGGGAGTGAAGACTCAAACAGACCAAGGGAACTTTTAGAACAAAGCAAAACAAATGCTTGCCTGGATCTGTGTCTGTGGGAGGCCACTGTGACCCTACAGCAGTTAATTTGTTTAGCATGTTGCTGCTGTTATGCTAATTAGGTATTTCTTGAACCAAGAGACTATCAGTTCAAAACTTAGTTCTTTTTCTTTAAAAAAAGGCAGATGGAAGTTTCTTGAAAGTGTACAATTCTAGGCTGTTTTTCCCTGCACTTGCTTTTTACAGCCACTACAAAGCTCATTTTCTTATGAAAAAAACTGTGGTAGCACTAGGTCAACCACAAAAGCACGAAATTTTAAAAAAAAACTGTATTAAACTGTAAGGTTTTCAATGCTTAAAAGAAATTGACAGTCTTGATGAGGAAAGGCCTCTGTTTGCAAGCTGCATGCTTTAAAGGGACCCTTCAGAGAAGTGGAAGAATAGAGAGAATGGCAGACCCACTGACTTTTCAAACCTCACAGATAATAGGTTAGGTTGATGAAGTCCTAAACTGATCCTGGTGTTTGCATGACTTTCAGGGTTGGTAGAGATTTGCCATAAAAGCAGAGTCTATTCAAAGAGTAGTGTGATACTCATTTGTGTATGTATTTAACAGACTTGTTTACTAGTTAGGAATAGTCAACATACTGTGCACATAGAAACTGTAATTTTTAACTCGCTTTTCAGTTTTAACAGGTAGAGAAGTAAATTGTTCAAAGTAACTGCTAAAATCTGTGTGATCTATCCTTAGCATTTCAGTTTCCAGAGACTAAATAATCAGCTGTGTGCTCAGAAATAATCTCAACAAATAGAATGACGCTTTTCGCATAGTCTCTGTTTTCTGAATTCTACTGTTTTACAGAATCTCCTCTTACTTAATGTACTATCTTACAGAGCTGCCTCATGAATCCCAAAATGGCTTTCGTAGCTTCACATCCAGTTGGACTTTCTAAGAAGAGCCTTTTTGTTAATTTATGGAAAGGACTTGGCCATGAGAAAAGTTCCTTCCATAAAACATACTAGCAGTCATCAGAGGCAAGTGTGAGGCAAAAATGAAGCTAACTAAGATGGCAGCAGCAGTAATTACCTAGGTGCTTGTTTAACCATGCAGCAAGTAATGAAGTCAGGGACTGTAATATCACATCAACTACATTACCTCATTTTCTCCTCTTGCAGACACAGGGAGGTTAAAAATAATGAGCCTGTCTGCCTCTCCCATACCCATGAGCACATTGAATCACAAGCACCTTCCTTCTAAAACAAATTTATATCTCGCTGCCTCTTTCCAACAAAGACTTGCCTGTGATGAATACCAGACTTCACAGCATATTTGTCAAAGTGGTGCACCTGTGAGGGTTCCAGCACAAGATAAATTTTGGCAGGCCAAGGGAGTAGAGGGAGGTACTAGGCAAGGAATAAATCTTTGTGTGTTACGCCAGACTGCGAGTGAGCGTTCTCCTCCTAAGAATCGCCCCTCTGACAAGTTATGATAAATTACACTCTTTGTTGACACCTTCATCGTGTTATTTATGGCTCATTAATTGAACCAAAAAGGAGACTTGTAGCGCAGCAGGGGTATTGTACAATGCTTTTCTAGTAGGCTGGAACTCAAACCAATGAACAAAAAGAGGAAGAAAACGGTAAAGTAATATATGCATGTGTTCCCTTCATTGAAAAGAACTATTTGCTCTGAGATACCAGTCCAGCATTGTGGCAAGTGCTCTTAGTCCTCTCAGAAGCACTCATTTCAGTCCTCTGGATGTCCTGGCAAAAGTGTGTGTGCCTGCGTCTTGAATTCTTGTTATTTGTCCTGCTCTCTGCATTGCTGAAGCATGGGATTATCAAACCCATATGAAGGGAAGCATCCAGCCTGTTTTTCCTCACTTCCCTAACCTAAATTTCCCTGCTCTTTCCAAGTATCCTATTGCCCAGTGAGAGTCTGACATGATAGTGGGTGAAAAGGAAGGATGCTGATGTGTCACTGAAAAAATGTAGCATTTCTATACCAACATAAGATGCTGTTCCGTTTGGGCAATACATACCTAGTTCAAAGATGCAGTCATTTGGGAAACTTTTGTGGAACCTATCTCTGCCAGTGCCAAAGGCTATGTCTTTAGACCAAGCATCCTATTGTGACAGTATGGGCTGGCATTTTCACTGAGAAGTAGTATAAACAGGAAAGGGAGAGGTACAGAATTTGAGCGGGTGGCTGTCTGCACTTATTATGCAAGAGGTGTCTGCAGGAAATGTAGCTGAAAGTCATTGTGGGTGATGATAGAAGAAATAATAAAATCTTCTTCAAAGGATAAATAGTGAGGCAGAAGAGAATGCATCTATGAAGTACTGTGAATTTGATGCTGAGCTGTTTAAAATGTGAAACTGTTCAAACAAATGATGTCCTAAAAGAAAATTAAGTAAACTGACTCCTGAGGGTATTTATCATTGTTACAAATGATGCAAAATTAACAATTGATAATAACTTTGATATCCAGGCAGAGATTGTTAATAACTGTGAAAATCGTTTATTAACATTAAACCTTGCCAGGAAACTTATTTACAAGATTTGAAACGCACGGTTTGGAAATTTGTACGTACAGGGAACAGGCAAAACTGGAACACTTTAAGAGGTAACAAAACGCAAACATTTTTACTGGAAGAGAAGGTTTTAGCAGTCACTTATATCACTTGCGGTTAGTTATTCTGCTTAGCCACTAGATGGATGCAGGAAGCTCCTTTCTACTTATGGCAGAAGGCAATTAGTGATTACAAGAGGCTTGAAGTATTTACTCACAAAATGTTATCGGACAGTACCCAAAGCACGTGACGGGGTTGCTGTTGGTGGTCTCAAAGACGTTAGAGGCTTTGAAGTTTCCCAGGCTTGTGGGTGCTGGCGAAAGGAGGCAGACAATCTCTGACCTGGTCCTGACTCTCTGGATGATCTGTGTTATCTCCAGGACTTCCCATTTTGGCAGGAGGCTTTCAGGTGCAGGCAAGATGTCTTGCGGTGTGCAGTCTCAGCACGATGTCACGCTGGCTGTGCAGGCCAAACATGCGGAGGCATTTAGAGGCTGATCCTGGTCGCTGGAGTTCCACACAGCTCAGGATGCAATGAGATAGTAAGCAAGCACAGATACAATGTCAGAGCACCCCTTGTGCTACCTGCTCATCCCTTTTTCCTTTTTATCCATGCAGCCCGAGACTAATGGGCCTTTGGATATAGATTAGCCAATCAGGATGACACTTTGCCAAGCCTGTCCATATTAGGTGAAGCCAGGGCTTCTGTCCTCTTTCCTGCGGTTGCTTCCCCCAGCACAGAAGGAGGGGGAGCAGTGGAACATGCCTGGGCAAGCCAGGACATGTATCAGCCTATTTTGGCCTATTTAGGCCTACCATGACAATCATGCATAAGTTTATCACAAGAGGAGTACCCTTAAAGCCTGGCCAAGAAAGCACAGAGCATGTTTTCCTATCAAAGGATTCTGACATAATAATTCATTTTCCTGCTGGAGATTATCATCTGAAATTCTCACATCTCTATAACTGTGTGGACAGCATTCCTCATGTCCTTGTTGTTTGGGCTTCTCTCTTAGGAGCCAGGCCCTTCTCTAGTGGCAAGTTTGGGAATTTCTTAAATCAGTCAGGGAGTGACAGTTCCTTTGCTAGTGTGGTATAGAAGAGGGAATGGTCGGGCTGAATGTCAAGAGATCTGAGATTTGCTCTGACATAGTTGCTTAAGCAGCTTTGTAGTCACAGGCTAACTTTTTGAAGTCCACAGCTTTGGTGTGACTTTTTTTTAGGTGTGAAATAAAGCTTTTCTTTTCCTTTAGCTAGAAATTGATCAAGTGGTTCTGTAGGAATGGAATTTAATTGGGTAACACTGCAATGAAAATTAATTTCTCTTCTGACAGCATTCTATCCACAAAAGAGAAATACAAGTGCATTTCCTGGGTCAAGGGGTGGCATCTCCTGCATGTCACTGCATCACTGGAGAGACCCTTGGTAGGTGATAAGTATATCCCGTGCATATGACTCCCTGCTGCTGCTTGTTGGAAGACTGGTTATGTCCCTAAATTGAAAAGTGGCCTTTGAGTGAAACTGAGAGCAATCTCCATTGCTTCTGCTAACTGCTGTGTGTGGTGTGCAGCCTGAGAGCCGTGCTGTGCAGTGAATGGGGACTGCTCTGCAGCCACAGCTGTTGGTTGGAGGGATTTGCTGTTTAACATAGGGGTGGTGTGAACTGCACAGTTGGTAGGTTGTGACTGATTGGAGGATGCTGGAACTTTGGAGCTAGTATGGGAACATGATAGCAGGCTGTGGAGGTACAGGGCTTCAAATCCCACTCCCAGGTGGCCTGTTTCTTGTGGAGCTAACTCCTCAAAAGCTGCACAATTCCCTGTGCTCCTATTGAGAACGGCACCGGCATTTCCCCCATTAGTTTTGTTCTCCTCCCTCCTATTTATACACTACGTTAATAAAAGAGTTAATGCAGTGTAGTGGCACCGTCAACGTGGCGGCAAAGGGAATACTCTGCATTTATAGTGCTGTTCTCAGTTATCTCCCAGGGAATTTTCGCTTGTGTACAGCAGAAGTCGTTTAAGAGTCTCAGCCCGGTGAGGGTTGGGGGAGGCCGTGCTTGCCTTTGCCGCGCGGCCCTACACGTCCGAGTGCCGGGGTCTGGGCAGGGCCCCTCTGCGCGTCAATAGCGGCTTCCTGCGGCGGCAGCCCCCGCCCTCCCTGCGCGCCAGCTCGAGAGCCGGCCTTCCCGCCATCGACAGCGGCCAGCCAATCAGCTGCCCCGCGCGCGTGGAGCGGGTGCTGAAGCGAGAACCTGAGCTGAGGGCAGCCGCCCCAGGCCCTGCTCTAGGCCCTGTAAGGCCTGCCCAGCCTCGCCTCGTCACGCCTGCCCTGCCCCGGCCCGCCCCGCCCCGCCCCGGCGCGCCCCATCCGGTCCCGTTTGTCCGCAACGGCTGCCCCTCCACATGAGGGGCTTGCCTCTTGCCGCACCACGGTGCATGAAGTCCCTTTCGGTCCTCTCTGCCAGCAGCAAAGCTGCTGGGAAATGATGGTGCGTGTGGGTTCAGCTTCTCCGAGTGGTTAATGCCTATTTACAAGTCTTCCAGGTAATGGATGCTGTTGATTTATTTTCCTGTAGGTTTTTAATAGCTTTTTTATCAAGTTTATGTAAAAACAATATAATTTGTGTTGTAATTGTAGCAAAGATGAGCTGCTTCCAGGAGTTTTGTTATTTTGAGAATAGGGTCATTTTTAGCAAAGGAGAACTGGACCCAAAATAGGAGCTGCTTTGCTCTGTTTGCTGTGATAGCCCAACCTCATGATAAATGGCACCAATCTCTGTTGGTTACTTTTCTGTGCCAAATTCCTCAGTTAGGAAACTTGGTGCTTCCAGTAAGGATGTGTTAGCGAGCATAGCACTTGCACCAATAGGGTTTTGTTTCATCAGTTCATTGGCTGCCAATGTCCTTCCCCTATCCGCTCCCCTAAACCACTCCAAAGCAAACTAAAGCCCTTAGGGGAAACCTGTACGCACACATTTGCTTGGGTTTGCCACCTTCTGAAGCAGCAGTTCCACACTGGATATGCATAATGTTTAAATACTGGAGCATGTTCTGTTCTGAGCAGAAATATAATCTGGAGGCTTGATAAATTTGTTGCTCAAAGATCTGTCCAGTGCTGGAAAGCATCTTGCCATCGTTTTGCTCAGGCACTTTTTGTGCAGTTTCTTAACTCAAGTCTGTAGGCCTTTTTCTGTCCTTCACACCCTAGGCTGTATGGCCAAAATACTGTCAGCTACTTCTGAAGCCAGGTTGAATGTGAGCAAGTAGGAGAAAAATACATAGGTAGAGAAAGTCGGAGAGAAATAAAGCAAGTAGGAAAAAGAGATTGCTGTGTGCAGTTTTCAGTCCACAGTTTTGAAACCTGCTCTAACTAGCATCCAGTTCTGAACTAGGTCAGAACCAGCACAAGTACACACCTGCTCCCCTGTGTCTGTTCTTTGATTGAGAACTTGGTGCTTAGAAAGATGTCTTTGGCTTTGTTGTTTTGTAATTGTGTCCTCTCTGTACTGTTTTCTTCCCAGTCAGCTGACTCTCAGCTACAAAGGATATGTGATTTATTTCTTTTATAGTACCAGACAAATTTGGCATAACAATATTTTTCAAAGTATTCACTGGCCGATAATCTTTCCCACTTCCTAATTAGTTTTTTTATTAAAAATTGCTTGTAATAATGTTGGCCACATCATTAGCATAAGAAACACATCTGTGAAGGAGGCACTTTGACTGAAATAGCCTTGAGGAGCTGTTGCTTCCTTATCAGTATGTCAGTCTACCCTGTCTGTCAGTTTTCCAGGGTTTTGACTAAGTACACTTAGGAAATTCTAGCTTGCTGGCTTCAACCATTGGTACACATCTGCACTATGTCATCTATGTGAGGACAAGGTACAGTGGAATAAATGTAGTTTAATACTACTTTCAGGTATGCTTGTATCAACTTTTTTTCAGTTCATTGTTGATGGGATCATGGTATCTTGTCTCTGTCCCTAATAGGCACCATCTGAAAATACTTTTTAGTTGTTTTTAATGAATTTTCTTGTTCAGGCTTTCAATGCCTTGAGATAGTTATAAAGTTACCCTTTGTCATATTTATTGATCCTATTATTGGGACATTTGGGTTGATACTCTGCATATGCCCGTTGCTTCATTTCCAGATGTTGATACAAAGGCTTAACCATCACAGCTCGTGAAGACAGCATCATCTCTTGGTCTTCAAACACTGTAAGCATGTGAGTAGGCTTCCCTGAATTAATTCTCTCAAATGAGACCTGTGAACTCTGAACAGAGGATAACTCAGGAAAAACGGTTTGCAGACTCTACATAGCCTAACAGGCCCTTAATTCCTGGACCACTTACATGCCATCATGTTCACTATTTCAAATATTGAAGCTTATTTTTTCCACAGGCTTATACAGCTATGGCTGTGTTCTGTGACACAAGTAGAAATCTTGTACTGCGTAGTAGTAAGTATGCAAGGAAGAAGGGTAGTAGCATGGATGTCTTTCTTCAAACTGAACAATTAAGGTTTAAAAAAAAATTAATCCACTGAAATCCTTCAGTGGAGGGAGTAACATTTGAAAAAACCTGCCATTCGTGGTAACAAATAGGAGAGGGAAAAATCAGCAGCTGTAATCAACTCAGGGGAGGTAAGTGCCACCTGCACCAAAAAATGTTGGCTTCAGTCTCTGACTTTCTGCATTTATGTTCTTTGTCAATTACGAAGCTAAAGGAGAAGGGAAAAACAACATCTAAGTCAGTCTTACATAATACTTTATTTTGCAAGGGTTCTACTCATCATGTCAATACTAAGCCTCTAGTTTTTTGGTAATTACATTGGAAATGCCCAGTTTGTACGTAGTAATTCCAACTATAATTACCATGAAATTATATAGCTACAAATTACCCTGTCATGTGGATGGCCTAAATAAGCATGTACAGTACCTGCTCTGTGATAACAAATTAGAATTACATGGTTGGTTAACTAGCAGTAATATGAGATTTTTTGAAGTGGCCAGCCAAGCTGGTTAGTTATGTCTCTGTGTCGAGGGGGTTCCTGATGCTCGGTTTTGATTTTCAAATAGTAAATTACTTCTTTCCTGATATTCCTAATAGGAAAAAAGAGAATAAATCTGACATGGGGTTTGGTTTTTCATGGGCATTCATACTATATTGAATCATTTGCTGGCCACCGTCAGCTTCTGCGTTTGTTCACTTGGGTGCCTGCTGGTGCTTGTGGGACATACAAGTGCAACCTTTTCCTTTCACTAGTTTTTATTTTAGGAAGGGGAAAATTGTGTCTGAGAGTCATATACATCACAAAACAGACCATTCAGTGCACAAGAATCCCCTTTGAAAACATCTATACTGTAATTCTTTCTTATAGGCAAAGTAGAAAACAAGTTGTCTTTGGCACTTAACTCTCTAACATGGTGCAGTGAAGGAGAGAGGCACACCTGACAAACAGAAATGGTAGAACTATGCCTAGAACTGCAGCACCTGAAAAGGCAACTGAACTATGAGAGTCGGCTCGTGCTTCATGTACAGAGGAAGGGTAGTGTGGTGAACAGTCTTCCTTTATCATGAGACTAGAAGTGTAACCCTAAAAAAGTACTGCATGGTGATGCATAGTTTTCAACTCCGGGAGTAGTGATGTACGCTTTGTAGTCATGCAGAAACAGATACTTCTCAAAACCGCTTCTGCAACACTGTGGAGAAGGGAAGTGAGACAGCAAAACCCCATGTGAGTGTGGAACTCTCCAGTGGGGGCAGTGGGATGGGAACAAGGATCCCTGGTTGCCGTTGTGGCTGGTGTGGGTGGTGCTGCCACAAAGACCACCAGGTGGCAGCAGGAGGGAGCTGTAGGTAGGTGCCGGGCTTTGGCTTGAAAGTGCTTTGAGGGGCG
The DNA here is from genome assembly GCA_013399055.1 of Ramphastos sulfuratus. Lineage (NCBI taxonomy): Eukaryota > Metazoa > Chordata > Aves > Piciformes > Ramphastidae > Ramphastos > Ramphastos sulfuratus. The sequence goes on from WBNM01039665.1 coordinate 125,560, forward strand.
ATTTGCCGTGGGAAAAATTAATTACTGAAATCAGAACATGGTGAATATGAATTTTATTGTCTGACAAGACCTGGTGTGTGAGAAGACTTAATTTCTTTAGTACACTTGTTTCATTTTTATTTTGTAGGTTTTAATCTTGAGAGTGTATAGTAATTTGACCGTGGAAAAGAGACTGTCTCTTAGGACCTAAAGTTCTTTTATTGAAGTGTAGAACTTTTTCCTCTTTCAGCGGTAATTGAATCGTCATGCAGAGGTCCTGGCAACTCTTCTTTTCACCTGTAAGAGTGAATGTGTAATTGAGAAGCAAATGTTTGTTACTTTTCATTCTAAGCCATATTACTTGCAAAACTTGACTGTTTTCCAGTTGACTTAAATTAATTTTCATGCCTTGGTTTGTGGTTTCTTTGGTATTCTTGTAAGTAAATAAATAAACCTCTCACGTACATGAGCACAAAAATTCTCAGAGATTTACAGTCTCCGCTCTTTCTTCTTCTCTGTTTCTTCTATGTTTCTTGCAGAATCTCTTCCTTATCTAACACCCTTTCTTCTGAAGGATACATGTTTATTGAAGCAAAAGCCAAAGTTTGCCTTATTTACATGCAGCTGCAATTCCAAATGCCTGGCTTCAATTCACAATTTATTTCTGACAGCCTCATCAGTCAGTAACAAGTGAAAACGAGTAGTAATAGTGTATCTCCACAGTTTAGTAGCGGATCCTGGACTCATCTTTAGAAATGGTTATCTTTGCTGTCCAAACCTGAAGTTTGATACATGTTCCTTTGAATTGCTATTCCAATTCCTTTTGTCTTTTGTTTCAAGCAGATATGAATTGTGCTATATACAAACATATATCTGCATTAAAAGAAAAAAGAAGAGAGTAACACAATTTTTAGCCTGGAAATGATTCTGGTTTTGGTTTGGTGTTTGGGCTTTTTTTTTTTTGTCTTGTTATTTTGTCTGCTTTCTGCTGTTCTCTTAGCTAGGTCCACCATGCGTTATTTTGGTCTGTCATTCAATGCAATACTATGCAAACCAATGGGAAGTCTTCAGACATTGTGGCGAGAATATATTTTAAACAAATATCCTTTAAGATATGAATAAACATAATGATTGGATGTATTCCAAATTGCATAAGGACTCTGGCCAGCATGCAATGTTTATGAGCATGAATAATTACAATAAAAAGTTTTCCATTCTCAAATACTCCTTTTGCTCTTCTTTGTGTCATCTCTAAAGCATCCATCTTTCAGGAGGTGCTGACTGGGAACTCAGTAGCAGAGCACTTTCTCATGACTGCTGTTTGGCAATGGGAACATCTCTGAAAGGTTTTGTGAGAGTTTGTGGTAATTTTGGTTTTAATGAATGAAAATAATTCAACAATGAGTGGGGATTTTTTAGCTGACCAGGTGCTTAAACTTTACATAATTGTCTATATTATTTCAGTTGTTTGTATTATTTCAATTATCAGAAAAATGTTTTCAGATAGTCACTTCCAATACAGAGAACTTGTTTGATTAGCCGAGCTATCCTCAAAGCTGTTAAATGGTGTGGTAAAAAAGTAATTTATCAGTGGGTTTTGATCAGGAAGAGTGGGATTTTTTCATCATTTATTAGTTTGTTTTGAACTTTTTTGTAGAAAAATAGCCATTCATTCAGATGTCTGCTGATATATATATGTAAAAAAGCACACTCTTTTTTTTTGTCTACAAAATCAGCTTCATTCTTGTTATATGTGGAAGATTTCTGTGCAGACATGTATTTGTTCACTGAATATGTTTTAAGACATCTGCTCTTAGTCATAGTTGCTCAAACTCAAAGACTGTTATTAGTACTCCTGAAATCAAGCAAAGTTCTGAGAGAACCAAGTTACTTGTTTAGGATTGCCAGGTTTTGTGTGATTGTCATCTGAGGAAGGTTTTTGAACTCTCTATTATTATAACAACTTCATTATTCTTTCAAATCAGTTGCATGGATTTTCACCTCCACAAAATTAATATTCTAGTATCTGGAAGTACATCACATTTCCTTGTGATCCCAAAAGTTTACCCATACAGATTTAATAGAAAACTTCTCACATTATGGAACTGTGTAAATAACTTTGTAAACGATCTATGGTTTAATAATTCCAAAGTAAACCAAGGACATAAAATGTACTTCCCACTGATGCAGCACTATCCAGTTCCAGATATATTCAGCATGGTCCAGTAGTTCTTCCCATAACTTGAGTGCATCAGGAATCCCATTAACATAAATACTTTTATTCTTACTTAATTTATTTTTAATGTAAATATCACCAAATCTGCATGGTCTGTTTGAAATTTAGTGAATTGATACAATGAAATTGTAGATGAAATATGAACAGGGAACTAGTAAATGAAGTAAGAAAAAGAAACAGTGACACTTTAGAATACGTCCAGTTGGTCTGTGCAGAGGATTGATTCTGTCCAGCCTCCTGTGGAATGGCTTGGTTTGTCCGATAGAAGTATTTATGTTTCTTGATGATTCTGTGCTCTATGCCATGTCAAAACCAGGAAGAGCTTATTTTCCTGCTGGTAAAGATAACCTTAAACAGCAAGCAGCTGGCATTCTTTATTCACTATAGAAATTGCTGTAGTCTGAAGGTTACTATCCAACCAGGACTCTTGTAAACAGGTAAAAAAATGCAAAATGCAAGTGAGTGTCACAGAGAGCATAACCAGTATCTGGCAATACTTCTGTCCTCTCTCCAATACTGATACTTTTCGTGCACCTAATTTGTTGCTCTTTTACATAAGTTATTTTTTTCTGGTTGTCTCTAGGACTTGTCATTTTGATAGTAGATTATTTTCTAAAATAAGTGAAAGAGTTAAGGATGTCTACAATTTACTATTGCATAGCATGTCTGTGGTATGAAGACTGACATGACTAGGTTGATTGCCCCAACAGATAAACAATGCTTTTCCTAACTGAGAAGCTTTAGAAATGTATTGTAGAGTTCTTGTTCACTGTGTAACTTTACTGTTTCTGAGCTTGCTGATCTTCTGGCTGTGTTGAGAGTCTCCTCAATAAAGGAGATGAGGACTCATATAAAACTCACCTGTAGGATTTCTTGAAATTACTTTATATTTTTAGGTTCTTATGGTATGGCTTCAGTCTGAATTGGTCTGCATTATTATTTGGGGTTTTTTTGTAATTCCTGTTCTTCACATGCACACAAATCTCTGCTGAGTGCTGCTTGCAACCAGAACTACATCTACCAGTACTCTGAGCTAGTCTGTTGGTTGAGTTAGAGAAGAAATGCCATTTTTATTTTGTCAAATAACTAGATGACTTTTCACAGAGCATGCAGCACATTACCTAAACTAGTGAGAAAGATTCAGAACAGTTTCAGCTGACATCATGAGATGTACTCCTGGAAGTCATAGTGTGGCAAAGACTTGGCAGATCCTGTAGAAAGAGACATAGAAGCTCAAGGTAGTTTTCAGAAGTGACTGCTGTACCTAATTCAAGATAGCTCCGTGCTTATGGAAAGATAAAAGTCATTGGTACCAAGTCTATAATTAAAATATGCTTTAAGGGGGAAACTGAATGAAAACAGGATTGTACACATTTAAAGCTTCACCAACCTATTATGTATCATGACATGCTTCTCTTTAAAGTCTGTTAGGGAACATAATTATTAATGCTTCAGAAAATTATTTATCAAGTGTTCTGAAATGTATGCTAACTTAGTGATGAATCAGTAAAATATCTGAAGTTTATGATTTCTTCTGTACTTAGAATAAGCTTATGGCCTTACATGAAGGAGAATTCTCTGCTGGTTTCATGTTTTTAAGGCACTTACGAAATAACCAAGGAATTGTCACTGTTTCAAGGAACACTAATGGGCATTTTACAGTTCAAGTAAGTTGACCAATGAGTTGCCTTTAGACCTTTGTGTTGCCTTAGCTAGTGTGCAAAATGAGGTTTTAAAGTATATGGTATTTTGACATATCATCTTAAGGAATTGTGCCTTAGAAGAATTCTAACTCCTGAATCTAAAGTTAGACAAGTGTTTTGTTTCCTCGATGAGGTATTTTTATCAGTAGAGATTTTAAAGAACAGTTGGAACTTCTAGCTGGCTAAAATGTATGTTGCCCACATCTTTAACCAGTAATGTAAGCTTTTAAAGTTGATTTCCCTTAGGGATGCTTGGAGAAAGAGCACGTCTTACTATGGAGAAGCATGAAACACTTCAAATGTACAATAGGAATGAAAGTAGCTAGGGAATATGGATTGCTTCTAGTGGGATCCCTCCAAGGCTTGGCATTTAGCTTTACAATTAGAACAAAACTGTGATGTCGTTGACAGTTTTGCATTCCTGTTGATTACCATTGAATAGAGAAGGATCATCATCTTAGATTTTATTTGTTCATTTGTTTGCATCTATTGGAAGTTTCCTGGGATGTTAAAGGATTACAGCCGTAGAATTTTGACTGCAAAAGAATCAGCCTGTAACAGTATGTATTGATTATGGTTTTTTTCCAGAACTTCATTTGATTTATTAATGAATAATATCTCATCAAACATTTTACAAAAGATCATATGTTAATGGAACAGCTCATACAAACTCTTTGCAATTTGTCTTAAGAATGCTTAGGCAGTAATACAAAGAGCTCTTAAAAATATGCAGATTAGGGCAGTAACTTGTGCAAATTCATCAGAGTTCTGATTTTTCTCTCCAGTAGGTGTTCAAGCATATGGATGGTGGAGCAGCCAAGATCCTAAAGACATTTTAGATATTCCATAAAAACATTGCAAATGCCATTGCTTCCGGTAGATATATTAGGCTATATGTAGATTTTTTTATGTATAATCTGTCAGACAGGAGGGATAGGTTTATGTGGTAGAATCTGAAACATCTTCTATCATAGACACTGACTGTTTTGTAGACTCTTGTTCTGCTGATAGAGTTTCTTGTTAGGCAGTAGCCTGTTGGGCATTTTTCCAAGTGTATGTTTCTTGTTTGTATAAGTTTTTAAAAAGTAGAAACCACAAGATCTAAAGTCTTGAATATGTTTCTTCCCATTAACCAGATTTTGGTATCTTGTGCATCAGTTTTTGCATCAGAAGTGTTTGCCTGTTGTTGCAGAACATCTTTTATATGGTTTATGTGTTCCTGAATTGCTAAGCAAGCCAACATGTCACCAGTGCTGAACAACACACAGATTTTCTTTTCACTAACAAAAGGAAATAGTAAGAGGTTATTTCCGTTAAATTGGTTATAAGTTATTTTTATATTGAACTTTTTTTTTGAAAGCTGCTGCATTGCAGCGTGGACTCAAGTATTCTGAGATGTTAGTGATAAAAGTAGATTTGCGTGACATGTTTAGGGCAAAAATTAATTCAGTCAGCTAAATCCATTAGACTTGTGTATGTCTGATTTCCTGAATCAGGGTATGATAGCATCTACAACCCCAATTATCGCCTACTTACAAAGAATATAAAACAAGTGGACAACACAAGTAGTTGTGTGGCTACTCTGTTCTAACAGTGATAGAGTCCAACAATGCACTGGTAAGCTGGCAGCTTGCAGTGGATGGAGACTTTTCCGTTTCCAATAGCTAGTCTTACACCATTTCAAGATGAAATTTCCCTTTCTATACAGGAAATACTGCCAATTCTGTGATAAAGAAAAAGGCTCCAATTCAGAAGACAGCTACCTATCTCTTTTTTTTTTTTTTTTTTTTTCCCCTCCCTTAATAGTCTACTTCTGACATGGAAACAAACCCATTGTTTCCTATTAAGTTACACCACTTACTCATTAATAGTTCTGATGGTACATAATTTGCCAACCTAAAGTTTTTGTATATTCGGTTCTGGATTCTGTGATGAATAGAAAATTGAGTGCTGGAAACTGTTCGGACAGTTATTTGAAAAACATAAACACTGGCAAATAAGAGAGTCCATTCATAAGCTAAACATGTAAGTGATTTTGTGTCTTGCTATTGATCAGTGCTAAGGGCATACAGTCCAGTGAAGCTTTGTAAATTCCAATCAGAAAAGTGCTTGGGAAAAGCATGCTTATTATTCCAATCCAGGAGGTGAATGTGAGCGTGTTCATGCTAGCACATACCACTTATCCTTTCTGTGTGTGGACCAAATCTTGTGTTGTTACTAATGCTTATCGATTGCAGTTCTTTACTTCACAATAGCTCAGAGTGAGACAGATAATGCATTCTCTTAGTGATGTAAGCTCAAGTGACAAGTCAAAAGAAAAGACTTGTCCAAATAATTTTAAGACAACAAACATGATGGCTCCTCATTGACAGCATGTTAAATATTAATTTCTCAAACTGTGAGATTGAAAGGCTTTGACAAATGTCAAGATTCTGACTATTTAAAACAAATCTTCCACAAAAATTTCTTGTAGACTGAAAAAGCAGATGTTGGCTTGTGTGACAAGCAAATGAGACTCTGTAGTCTGTCTATATGTAGAAAAGTAAATTGGAATTCTACCTCTCAGTGTATTCCCCAGGCATAATGTGGGTTATTATTTGAAAAATGTAGCTAGCTCAGAGCTTGTTAATTGGCTGTTATTCATGCTAGGCAAATACTCTTAAAGGTACTCTGCTAACCAGTAATAATAGCACTGAAATGAGAAAGGAGTCAATGTTGTTGCTTTAAGAGTTGCTAAATGCAGTATATGCTGTGAAAAGTAGACCTTGTATGAAAACAAAAGGGACGAAATAGAATCTGTACTTCTGAAGAAGACAGTGCTAATGAGAGAACCCATCTGAGAGGGGAGAAAGTATATTTTCTAAGATCTTCTGATACTAAAACCTTTAACTGCTGTTAAGAAAAATCTCTCTGACAGAGGATTTAGCTTCTGCTAATCCTTGAGGGACTTGTTTTGACAGAGTCTTTTTAGAAGATTTTCTTAGTAACTTTTGATTTGTTATAAAAGAGCAATTACTGATTTGTCCTCAAGCACCTTTTTGATGCTTGTCTGTTAATGAAGTTCATGTACATACAGGAACAAGGAAGAAAAAACAGTCAGAATTGTTTAGTGTAAAAAAGCAGAAAGATTGGGGTTTTCCTAGATCCCTGGTTCTTAGAGTCTTGATTTCAGTTAGTGTGTTATGAGGCTTGCTCAGCAGGTTGTGGAAATGGATCCTGCTTTTTCTTTCCAGTGCACTGTATTTTTATTGATCTTTCTAAACATGAAGACAATTCCATGTGTTCATAGCAAGGCGTATTATTAGACTTCAGTCCATGTTCTAGCCATTTGCACAGGTAATTGAAAAGTCCTGGGTTTATACTTGTTATGCTAGTTAAGGGGAATAAACCAGCTTTCTTGAAATAACTGTGTTGCTTGATCGTTTTTTATGAAGAACTCGAATATTCAGTGCTCTGAATCAACTTGCTCTGTCAGTTTCTCTGTTCTTTATCTTACAAGCTCTGTGGTTGTGCACATGGGCTGTTTGCAGAATGATCTGGGAAAACAGGGCTGCATTACGAGTACTGTCTGGGTTTAATAAAAAGGTGTCATGCTGTTTAGCTAAAAGATCTTGGATCACAGTCACACGATTTCCCATTGTTCTTCTGCCAAGCTGTGTTGTCCCTGGTCTAGAGAAACTGTCTATGTACTTGACACTGTAGTTCATTTATCTGTTGGCTGTGCTTCAGGAAATTTCTTGCTTTGGTTAAGTTCCTCTAAAATTTAAGAAAAAAATCGCTAGATTGGGGGCATTTCAGAATGACTGCCCAAGTCTCACTCAACACTTGAATTTGTCAGTGACCCAACAGTTGATCACTCTAACGGTACCATACTGTTTGAATTGTAGGTCTGAAGAGCAAATAGTCCTGTTTCTTTTGGCAAAGATTGTTGGTGGTTTTGCAACAAAATATTTATAATGAAGCATAATTTCAGTCATAAAGACTTCCTGACAGCAATCTAAAGTTAAAGAACCAGTAACAGTTCTGCCCTTTGTTATTGTTATTTTTGTTCTGCTCTGACTTTCTGCTTTTGGAGATATAGCAGTTTCTCTTACTTAGAGTAACAACCCTCACAAGAAACAGCTTGGAGAGCTCACTCTGATAAAGTTGTCTAGAAATCTCTTGAGGGAAGTAGCTTCTGGTAAAATACCAGGTATTTCTCACTTCCGGCAGTTCTAGAAATGTTCTGGAAAAAGCTGTTCACAAACTAGTATGGGGAGTTACTGTAAAGGGCTGGAACACAGATATGCAAATACATACTTTTGAGTAAAAAAATTGAAAAAGTAACTGTGAAGGAAAACTGGCATTTTAGAATCTTCAGGAAGGATTCTCTAATTCTTACAAGGAAGTTAATGTCAAGGGGAGGGGGAGTAGTAGCCTCTATTTTTCTGCCCTCACACATTTTCGGTTGAAGTGCCCACGACTGGATTTAGTGGAAAAGAGCTAGAATACTGTATGTGCATACTGCACACTAACATCATACAGAGACAGGTGGTAAGAGCTTGCTCTGTTAACTGCTTTCCATATCTACCATTTTTTAAAAAGCAACTCCTAAATGGAGGTTATGAGAGGAAATTCGTTGCCTTTCCCTGGTGGATGAAGCCTGTCATTGTAGGAATAAAGCAGGGTCCCAGCTCCACAAGGTATGGACTATACTGTCTCTCATGTCTACTTGACAAGAATTAGGTTGAAACGTAAGAATAGCTACAGATGTGTTAACAGCTGTTTCTGTCAAATAAACTATAGTGTGAATAATGTAGTAGACTCCAACTTAACCATGGTAGCTTCCAGTGATGCTAATTAATCTTGACCCATTTGTTTCAGTTTTTACCCAAAAGTCACATATGGTTGTCTAATATCCTAAGGAAGGAAGAGGCGAATAGAATGAAGCCTACATTTTCCTAGTTATATTGGTAAAATATTTCTAAATAAGGGAAAAGTTACAGACACTTTAAAGGAAAAAAACCTGACATGTATTAAGGCCTCTGCAAACAGAGCTATTTGCTCTACAACTCGCAGGATTCTTGCAAAGAAACAATGGAATATGTGACAGCTTTATTTTTGTGCTCTTGATTCTACCCCTCTGTGATGGTTTGGGAGCTACCCACCCCCCCACTCTATGAAAATCACCCAGACTAGACTAAGCTAGCTGGAAATTAAGGAATGAAGCTTTGTATTCACGGTTTAGCATAATATACAAGCAGATATTTACAATATATTACCATATTTACAGCTATATACAGAAATATACAAGGTAAAAGTAATACAGAAACACAGTATCCCTCCCAGAAATCAAAGTCCCCAGGAGGGGCTCCCAACCACCCTTCCCCCTTCTTTGCACCCCTCTACCTTATCCCAGGGTCTGCCTTATGTGTGAGGTGATCTTGGAGGATCAGCAAGGGGGGGTTAGAAACAGCAGAAGCCTGGGGAGAAGACACACCGACTCTGACAGAGACAGACACTCTCTCTTATCTATGTTTGTGTCCTTGTTTTTATACATCTCAGCAAGCCTATGAGTGAAGTAGACATCATCACTGTTTTCTTTTCACAGCCTATAATCTAATGTTTTTCATCAAAATATTCCAGTTAGCCTCAAACCAGCACACCCTCAAGCTCATTTTACTACACTAACGCGGGACATTAGGATATACATCAAATCTATGCTAGTTGTAGTTTATGACAGGTACTTATACAATAACCCAAAATCTACCCAAATACTTGATATTCAGAGTAGTTCTGAAAGTCAGTTTGCCTGATTTCTCTGTCTTAATGCACAGAGGCATTTCTTGAGTGTTTTAACAGTTGCTTCATAGTCCCGCCATCCATGATGAACAGCCACAGATATTTTGCTTTCGTACTGACTTTCATGCTTAGCCAAAGTTCATGAGAACCTAGCTTTCAGACTTTTCAGTTTTTAGATTAATTTTCCGTCTGTGAGTGAGACAAAAATTCTACATAGATGTGCATAATGTTTAGTGAGACTTTAAGAGTCTCACTATAAATTATTTTTCTGTGTGGTTCTGTCCTGAGAATGAAACCTGACTTCCTGATTCCATGGGTTGGTCTGCATTACCTCTTTGCCATTCTGAGAGTAAAGAAAGTGATCCTCAGGGTTTGAGGGAAGTAAACCTCACCTTACCTTATCCTGGCTGTTGAGAGTCAGGGGTTTAGAGCTGTGTGCTTCCTGCTTTCTGTCCCAGTGCTGGGCTTTTCTAATGCCTGATTACGGGCAGAGATTTGATCCTAAACTGTATAAAGAATTGGATGAGAAAAGGAACTTTTGATCTGTGGTTTTTTGGACTTAGAGAATGTTAATTTTACTTGAATATGCAAAGTTTCTTTTCCATATCCTTTTTTTTTCTCAACTGCTTTGCTTTTGTTGTTTGTGGTGTTCACTATGCTATTAACAAGTGCAATTGATGACGGACTTGCTTTTTACATTTGTTGTTCATGTATCCAGGGAGAGTTGTGATGTGTAGTTAGGTTTGAATTTGCAAGTCCCTCACACTGTAGATAAATGAATTGTCACTAAGTCACAGGTGCTCACAGCATGTTGGTGAAAAACGATAGAAGTCTCATAGATTCTGATGACATGTCTAGTAATGTAATTGATTCAAAGCAGACTTTTGGTCAGTTACTTCACGAATATTTTTCCAAGTCTAACTGGCTTAATCAAGTTTTTATTGTCACCACTGCTGTATGCTGATTTTAGTTATATATGAGGGTTATAAATATACTGTTACCTTTTAACACTTCCCACAGCACAATATGACTATAATTTTCTGTGTATTTCCACCGTGTTTTCACTTAAGAGGATATTTTTTCCATGACAAGAAACAAACAAAAACACTAACTTGTGTTTGCCACATCAGGTGCTCTTAATAAATTGTATTCAAGCAAGGAATGAAGATCTACATCTACTCACAAATTCTAAATATACCTATTGCCCTGATATTTATACTAAAATCAAGTCTGATGCGTTTCATGGTATAAGAAAGAATAATCAGACTCTAAATGGAAAACTAAATAGCAGTAAATGGAGTCATACCTTTTTACCTGCTATCTGTGCTGTAAATAAAATGCAGGGGATTGGTTCCTCAGAGTTAGAGGTTATAAATATCTGTGTAATTTTATATTATTTGAGCCTTAATTAGGGGCTAATTAAAACAAGGTGTGAAAAAAAATCATTTCTTTTTGACAGGTTTGATTGACCCTACTTTCATCATTATCTTGAAAAAAAAGTAAAGAGCATTGTATATGGACTTGAGACATAAATGACTTGTAACATAGATGTTACAGTTTCAAGTCTTTTTCAGAGCAGTACTTAATATCAGAACTCCAGATGTCTTCATGAACATGCAATCTGTGAGCAGCAAATTACAGAATAGCAGGGGTTGGAAGTGACCTCTCGAGATCATTCAGTCCAACTCCAGTGTTAAAGAAAGTTCACCTAAGCCTCACAGGAATGCATCCAGGCACGTTTTGAAAGTCTCCAGAGACTCTACACTCTTTCTGGGCAGCCTGTTCCTGTGCTCTGTCACGCTCGCAGTGAAGAAATTTTTCCTGATGTCGAGGTGGAACTTTCTGTGTTCCACTTGGTTGCAATTGCCTCTTGTCATATCACGAGGTACCACTGAAAAGAGGCTGCCCCTTCTTGATACCCACTCCAGATACTTAAAAACATTAATAAGATCCCTTTTCAGTCCTTTTCTCCAGACTAAACAGCCCCAGGTCTCTCAAGAGGCCAAGAGTCTGCTAATATTCAGTGCATATTTGAAAACCTTGGTGTGGGAGCAAGTTTCTTTTGGATTTTCATTCACATATACTTATTGCTGAAAGGCTGATGTTTCAGTAAGGTTATGCTGCATGCTTTGGGTACCCCCAGATCAAATCATTGTCAGTGTAAAAGCAAATGTCTTAAGTTCACATTCTTTACTAATATTGACATGTGTATGGCTACATATGAAATTTGTTTATGGGAGTGGCAGAAAAGTACTGACTGGACCGACCATATATAGTCTTGATTTCAAATTATTTGAACCCATTTTACTTTTGATCCCTTTCTGTCTCTCTTGCTTCAATATGATCCCACTGCTCTGCTCCGTTGAGAATGCTTAATGGCACAGCTCAGTTCACAGAGGTCTTTCTTGTCTGTGTCTCTTTTCAGATTGCCTGAATTTCTCCCTGTCATCTATTTAATCTACCAATCTACTTTTTGTCTTCTCAGTTAAAGCTTTCCACTGTATATTTTAAATCTGAAACCCGTTGTTATTTTCTCTTAGATGCATAACAGCGTTACAAAATTTCCTGACCACCTGATTAGAGCAAAGCAAAAAAAAAAAAATTACTTTTGCTGTCTTTATGATGATTGCCAAAAAGTCAGCATGATGAACCTTTGAAGTGCCTGCTTTCATAAAATACTCCCTTCTATATGTATCTGTGCTTCTCTAAACTTACTGTTAGAGGCTCAGGTGTTTATTCTTTAGACAGAATCACTGTAGGTTATCAGTGTCACGAAAGTTGTGGTTTTGGTTTTTAATTCATTTAAGAGTAATTACTTGATTGTCTCTATATTTTGAGAGGACCTCAGATATCCAGTCATCAGATATAAAGTGAGTAAAGTATTCATGTCTTGTGAATTAAAAGAATAAAAGGAGAAATACAATTTAACTAATTATTCTATGCCATTCATAACTTCTATTGGAAAATCCCCCAAAATTAATCTCTAAAGGAACAGACAATTGGTTCATTTTGTAGATGTAAGGTTACATGGGATCAAGGCAAAAGCACTGGAGACAAACTCTAATGTTACATTTGTTTAGAGATCATTTCTTACTTTACAAGCAATTACTTTTCAGTTCATTGAGTCAGTCTATAGACTATTAATTAGGACACAGAAAAGCTGATAACTTTGGAAAGAGGTTGTAATTGGGTGCTTTTAAGAAAGTGATGGGAATTCAGGGGAAAGTCATCAATGACAGGAAGCTGTAGGGTTGCATCTCAAAAGTTCTCTCCTTTTTCTCTCCTCTCTGTCCTTTTTCTCTCTCGCTCGCTGTCTTCTTGTTTTTTTTTTACCTTGTTCTGCCTAAGAGTCCTATCTAGGTGAAAGGAAGGTAGAGGACTTGAAAGATTTCTTTGTGAGTGTAGCTGATAAATGATGTTGTGCGTAGTTTGAATGGCTGTGCTTTCTTAAAGAAAGTAGCATTCAGAAAGTGTTTAATATATCATGTAGATCCAACCTTCAAGTACTATGGACTTTGTATTGTGAAGTGAATAAAGGCTACAGCTTGCTAGGGCAGCAGTTCAATGCAGGTCATGTATTTAGAGCACGTTGCACTTGAGAGCTGAACTCAAAATCTTAGCAGCAGATTTCCTGAAATCTGCTTGAGTGGCCTTGAACAATTTTGAATCAAAACTCAGAGCTCTTAGTTTTGAAAGTTTTTTGCTCTGTGAGAGGTCTCTGTTCTGAAAATAGAATGGAACCAAAGTCGTCAAGATATTTGTTGAATTGCCAGGCATCCCAGATTGTTCCATCCCTACAAGTTACTGCTCCTGGGAACATCATCAGAAGGATAGTCAGTATTCCAACAACAGGGTATTCTAGCTGATGCTTGAAAAGTAATTCAAAATGTACAGCTGTACAGGAATAGTTACTTTACTAGGTAAACTATTATAAATTCTACCCATGGAAAATGGGCAGGTCAGGAACCGCCCTTCAGTTCTTCCATTTGTTTTGTTTTTGAAGTGCCAATTCATGGCAGTGTCCCAGTCATTCTGGCTTTGTTTTGGTTAATACAATGCGAATTGCAGGAAATGACTGCTTCTGCACAGTTAATTTGACAGGAAATGTCGAGTATTGTATTTTTTTTATTATTATTACATAGTTTCAAGATTGAAATGAGTGTCTATATGGTTATCATTTCCCCTGTCTAATCATGTAATTACCTTGGTCTAATTTTGAAGGTGGCCAGCTGTAGTGGGAGAAGAACTTTCAGAGCACATATTGCTAGTTCTGAGATCAGTGCTACTGTTTTGATTTTAATGAGTGAGATGCATAGTGTTTGGATACAACTTCTCTTAGTTTTTATAATGAAAAACTACTTGGCAGCAATAAAGTTTGGATAGTAAAGCTACTAAATTAAGAGACATTAACAGAAATGTTGTGTTTCCATCCAGTATCCTGGTCACAGAGCTGTGCTTGTCTCTTCTTGTGATGGTAACACTGAAAATTAGGAGTAAAAAAAAGGCTCAACCAAAACCTAATAATATTCAGGCTTTTTTTGCCAATATCATATCATTTATGTACTTTTAATAGTAACAACAGATACATTACCTTGAAATTTAGTGTTCTTTGTCTTACTATTTTATTATACTTTATTATTCTGTAGGGCTGAAGGTTGCATCAGAGTAGATGTTATAAGAAAAGGTAATTTTGTGGTAACTCAGAATAAAAATATGTATTTCTCCCTGCACAAATAAACCCTACTTTCTAAAGGATAGAAATAATCCAATTGTGTGAAAGAATTATAAATCAAACCCAAGAATAAGTCCATGGTCAGCGATCATTTGAAATGTACTTCTAAAATGAGTCTGGGAAGCGTTCTTGAGAGATTAGTCAAAGTAACAAGTTTGAACAAACAAGTGACAACATGGGATGGATATACACATATACACATATACACATATACACATATACACATATACACATATACACATATACACATATACACATATACACATATACACATATACACATATACACATATACACATATACACATATACACATATACACATATACACATATACACATATACACATATACACATATACACATATACACATNCATATACACATATACACAAAAACACATATACATAAATACAAAAATATATATTTCTTTTTTTTTTTTTTTTTTTATTGCTGCACAAGGATAGAATTTGCAGCATTGATAAATTCTGATGTCTTTCTGCAAATAATGTGCTCTAATGGGTGCCATGTTTGCCATGGTATAAATATGCAAAATACTTGCTCATGAAAGGAATATGTGTGGCATAATTGAGGGAAGTAGTTCATAGTTTGTAGTGAGGATGATGTTATATGATGCTCCAGGTGGAAGGTTTTCTGGCTTGCTAAAAATGTCTTTGTTTATATATCTAGAGTCAGTTCCCACAAGGAACACAGTATGACTAGATTTCAACTAAGGCTCTTTAAAAATATATTGGTTATTAATACCTTACAGTATCTTTTTAACTGCATTTGGGTACTGTAGAGAAATGCTATACAGTGCAGCACTGTGAGGTGGAGCCTGGTACCTGAAATTTGTATAGATGCATTTGGACTTTTCAGATAAAGACTATTTCTCTTCTAATAAATTAAACAGCAGCAATGACACAGGGAATGCTTTGATTGAATAATCCAGGGCTTGATTAAGATTATGCATGAGGCTTGTATAGTACATGTGTTGCAGTAAATTAGACTAAAAGCAAGAAAGTTCTGTGGAAAGTTGTTTTGTACTTTTGTGTTTTCAGTAACAGGTGATTATAGTTATTTTTGTTAGCAAGTTACCTGCTGAGACTAAAGCCAAGTAAGAGCTTGCTACTATTGTCATTTCTAGAGCAAGGTTCTGTCCTGTGTTTGGTTGTGTCTAGACAGCCTGAAACCCACGTTCTTCTGCATGAGATAAACTGCAGTGTGCAGTCTTGGTGCTTTTAAAGTGTGCTATTCCAAAAGACTGACATTCATTAAATACTAATAAAACTTGGCCTTAAATTAGAGGGAAGTCTCCTCTTTAAGCAAATGCCCGCTTTCAGGAGCACATATGATGAATGTGAACTTGTTACAAAGCTCAAATACTACTTTAGCCTTTCTTTTGTTTCTGTCATCTTACTTTCTCTGACTGAGGGAATACTGGTTGTTGCACTGGTTGACCCAATAGTCAGCAGGTTTAATGTGATTGCAGAATGTAGGTTTGTCATATGGATGGTAACAAGTATCTTAAAATTAGCAAACTTGGTTAAAAGAGGAGCTTTATAGGCAATTGATATAAAATATTTGATACCTCTCATTAAGTACAATTTAACTTGGGAGGGTTATTCCATTTGGAAAATAAGGTGTAGCAGCACATGTAGAATACTGTTACACTCTTTGTCTCTTGAGGATGACAATGTAAAGTAGATGCCAAAGGACATCTTACTATTGTGAAGCAGTGGGCTTCTGATTCTATGCTGTCTGGCTTTTTCACTGCAAGCAGTAAGAAGATGAGCCATCAGAAGTCTTACTCAGTTGTAATGTGAAGTGATTAAATATGCTTCTGGTTGTTAGTTTCCTGGCTCAATAAGTATGCTGTGCTCAGTTCTTCTCAACTAGCCATACATCCATTTCCACCTTCCTCAAACCTTTCATGGGTCCAGGGACAAATAAATCACTTGTAGTATATTCCCAGGACAGTCTCAACTAAAAAAAGGATATCAGCATGAAGGATAATTGCAATGTTGAGCTGTTATCCAGTCCCCATAGGTACAATGAAAAATTACAGCCAATAAAATAACATTTTT
Organism: Ramphastos sulfuratus; assembly: GCA_013399055.1. NCBI lineage: Eukaryota > Metazoa > Chordata > Aves > Piciformes > Ramphastidae > Ramphastos > Ramphastos sulfuratus. The sequence continues at coordinate 142,073 of WBNM01039665.1, forward strand.
CAAAATGTGACACTACTCTTAAATTTATCTTTTACAGTAAATGGATTCTAGAGAGAATTTCTGTCCACTTGAGTACAAACTATCTTTCAAGTGGTCAATAATAGATTATAGATGAATTGTATTATTAATTTGTAATAGAGTAAATGTTTTGCATCAACAGTCACTTTCAGAAGCTCAACCACTAATTTTCTCTTCTTTGTTAGCATCTTAAAGATACTTCTCATAACTACAATTTAAAAAACCCAAACAAACATCAACCCTGAAAAGTCCATGATTGAGCTAAAGCTGTCCTAAGCCATGAAATGGGACATTAAAACAGAAACAGAAGTCTTAATTCAGCTTATTATGCTTTAGTGATCAGTGTATGCAAATCTTCCATTGTCTGAATGTTCCTGAGGACCACAGAACTTAAAAAAAAAAAAAATACTGTGATTGTAGTTCCAGCCTAAAGATTAAGAGGTAAGTTCATCTTTGTCCCAATTTTCTATATCTTGAGCGTGATGTTAAACATAGATTTGAGTTTTCTGTGGTGTTGCTTAAAACAGGTTCAAAACAAATGTAAGCAAAATGTCTATCTGTAGTTCCTAGAATCTGAACTTGACTATTAGTTATACACTATTTATGCATGTGTATCCCCTGACAATGTGAAACCAAGAGCATCATTAAATTAAAGGGATTTGTATTCCCACATGGAGAGGTGAAATGACTGTTCTGTGAGGATGTACTGTATAAATATGTTGACATCAACTGGGGAGACTTTTTTTTATCCTACTATATATTGTGTTTTTCTTAATGGACTCCAGCAGACAGACTGTCAATCACTTATATCTTTGTATTTTATACATAGTTGCCATCTGGTGCATAAATCAGCTGCTAAAGACTTTCTTGAAGAGATTTTTGGAAAGCAGGTGATAACTTTTTTGAATGTATTACAGCCCTTCTTGTCAAGGATGGTCCACTATTGTTTACTCTGTGTCACTGTAGCTCTGAGTATGTTACTTTATCAGTTTTACTGTTACACAACCCCCCCAATTTTTAGTACAAGAAATGGAGAGAAATCAACACAGAGAAGAAAATTCTGAATTCCTACTGTGCAGCTTGAGGTTTTCCTGTAATGGGGTAGCTTACTCTATGTCCAGTATAAGTCTAACTTAAGAGAAAACACATTGGTGCCATGGATGTGCTATTAAGTTCATAAGTAAATTGCTATACTTAGGATATAACAATTTTAACTACTAAATACATGTCAGTGGTAACCCTTTACAGCTAATCTCCTTCACTGATAGGAGGCAGTAACAACCAAAACATAGTGTAGAAGGAGAGCAAAGCCTGAAAAAATGAGATGTGACACGAAGCTGAGCATTAGAACATACTGCAGTGTTCAGCAAAATGGCAATATACCTTAGAATAGTTAATGCCTACGAACTAAGCATTTTGAGCTCTTGTACAGAAAGAAGTATTTATGATATTTTAGAAGAACACAAATATTTTTAGTTGTTTTAAGGAATCTAGTGACATTTTCTGTCTCTTCTCCCCACTTCGATCTTTCATCAGTAGTTCCTTTTCTTTTTATTTTTCTACTCATATCAGAAAATGCAGTGGTTTGGTTTGGAGTGTTTTTGTAGCCTTAAAAAAAAAAAAAATGCTGTAGAAGCTAGTTATACTGCTGTTAAGGAAATGACAGTTCGGGATTTTTTTTTTTATGTGGTATACTACAAGTTATTCACTCTTTTGCAAAGGTGAATAATAAAAGGAGGTTGTAGGATAATAATCTTGTATCAAAGGTAAAAACTGATTTTGTAGGACCCTAGCAGAATGTCTGTTTGCCTGTCAGCCGTCTCTTGTCACTGATGAGGTGAGCCTTTAATCCAAAATTCACTGAGTTTGGAGCTCTGAGATAGAATACACTTTAAGCTGTTGAGGACTCCTGTGTTCTGTTTCTTGTAAGTTTGTGTCAGTGGTGTGCAGAGATAACACGTGTGCACACCCAGGAACCTGCCAGAGAGGTCTAGGAAACGCATGTTTTGCAACATCTTTGGATTTAGGACAGTTCAGGAATTTGTGCTGCCACACACAGGAAGCCAGTTGTTTATTTAGTGGAGATTTAATTTAGTTCCTTGTAAACTGTTAAAACAAACTGCAGCAAAAGCAGATTGCTGCAAAATATGATGAGTTTTTGTGAGACCTTTATGTCAGAGCCCTTGGAATTTCTCACTTACTAGCTTGTGTGGAGAGTAATTTCTTCACCCAATGTAAATCACAGAGGCAAATGGAGTTCACATTTTAACAACAAATCTTGGACAATTTTGGAAGCAAATTAGTATCACTGAAGTCATTGCAATGTGGTGAAATACAGGGCTGCAAGTGGGGCAAACAAAAAAGTTGTTTCTTTTGGTATAAAGAAGTTAAAATGGTATCCCAATTGTTAGTTATTGCGAGGACTTTGTATATTACAGAATATTGTTTCAAACCTGCCCTCATGCATGAAAACAATTACTTTTGAAATTATTTCAGCATCAACTTACTTCTCTGTTCTATCCATCCAATTTCTGCTTTAAAATCCAAATTAGTTTCATTGTAAATGCCATCACATTTCAGCCTATTGTACTGCACAAAATTGTTAGTTGGACTGGATTACTTGTTTTCTGTTTCTCAAAGCTGTGTTCAGAGGACAGTGTCTGTTTTTCTATTTGGCTGAGCTGTTTTTTTCATGCTCAAATGATGCCACTTTTTCTATTGGAAATAGACAGTGATAGTACAGAGGATGTACAACAGTACATATCAATACTGGGAACTTGTAAGGTGGGTGTCACAATTGAAAATCATGATTATTTCCTTGTCTTTGAAATCAGAATGTTGACCAATGTAACAGGAAGGCAGGCTGGTACAAGAACACGACTCTAGTGAAGGTCCAAGGTTTTACCCAGGCACCCATTTTGCTAAACAGACATAATTTCACTTTCAAGTCACCACCTGTGCAGGGTTTGGAAGGAGTGCTAGTGTCTTTTTCATATGTGTGGTGGATTAAGGTTGCAGTATGGGCAAAGTATCCCGTTGGCATTTTAGAAACCAGCTGCAGATATATACTATGAACAGAAGTTACATGGCCTTCAGCAAATGCTTTGTAAGTATATGCCCCAGTTGGAAGGAAAATCATATTTTCTTTAGTCTTTTATATTAAAAATCTCTTAAACACATTTGCAAGAGATTGTGAGAATGCTTGAAGACAATTACTGCAGGTAAGCAGATGTGCAAGAATAGGTTTATGTGCCAGAGCCTTCAGTTGCCAGTCAAAATTCAACTAATTAAATCCCTTCAATAAGTTTACTGGTGTAAATATCTTCATCCTTTCTCCTCTATGGGTGAAAGATAGGATGGAACTAAATGCTAGTTGAGGATTCTGCAGTTAAGTGCATCTGGATGAAAGCCAAATCATGCTGTGCATTTCTTGTAATGCCATAAACAATCTGAACATAATGTTATCACTGCTTGTTTCAGTCAGTGCTACTTTTTGTGTGATGAAAATATTCTGGAGAACTCTCATTAAGGAATAAGAGGCATGCTGAGTTTACAAGCTAAGTGTACTAAGTGGATAAACTGTGAGGGAACCCAGATTATTGTTGAAGAGAATAGATTGCTTGGAAGCTTTGGAAATTCTTTCATGAGTATTATTTCTGTTGAATGACTGAGTGGAAGTGTGTTGGGACATGGTTGAAGGCTCTTTGAAATGGCTTCAAGTTTGCTGCAGCCAATTTTCATAAGAGAAGAGCATGCCAACTGAATTGCAGCTGTAGCACTTTTTTCTATCATGAAGAAACTAGGCAGTTTCTTCATGATAGGACCTTCTCAATAACAGGTTTGGTTGTTACTGTATTGGAAGTACACAGTAAGGGAAAGCAAAAGAAAAATAGGATCATAGAATGGTTTGAGTTGGAAGGGACCTTAAAGATTGTCCAGTTCCAATTTCCTTGCCATGAGCGGGGACACTTAGGACTAGTGACCGTCTTTGTACCTGTAGCCTGAATACAAATCATGGAACCAAATGGGATCCACACTTGGGTGATGAGAGAGCTGGCAGATGAGCTTGCCAAGCTGCTCTCCATGATTTATCAACAGTCATAGCTCACTGGAGAGGTCCCTGAAGACTGAAAGCTGACCAGTGTGGTGCCCATCCACAAGAAGGGTCAGAAGGAGGACCCATGAAATTACAGACCTGTCAGCCTAACCTCAGTGCCATGCAAGATAATGGAACATATCATCCTGAGTGCAGTCACAGGGCACCTATAGGATGAATCCCCAGCCAGCACAGATTTANAGAGTGATTGCCCATTGGAACAGGCTGCCTGTGGAGGTGGTGAAGTTGTCATCCTTGGAGGTGTTTAAGAGGAGGCTGGATGAAGCGCTTAGTGCCGTGGTTTAGTTAATTAGAAGGGCTAGGTGATAGGTTGGACTCAATGATCTTAGAGGTCTTTTCCAACCTGGTTAATTCTGTGATTCATTGAGCTGTAGTGAGAAGTGCTTATCAGTTTCTACAAGCTGGGAAACAAGACAAGCTGCCTTAGAATATATTAGTTCATGTGGACCGTTATGGTGAGCCTAAACATAGTTCAGGATGTGAGGAATCACAGTGACCAGTAATTTTTTTTGACCCAGCTCTGATTATAAAGTTAAAGCAAATAGTTCAGTAGTGAAGACTTGCACTTTTTGCTTTATGAAATAATAAAGATCATAAATGTCATGGTAGCTTTCTTTGTTGTAAGTAGATTGAGTAGTCACTTGGAGTATGAAAATGCTTTTAGCTTGATAGCTGATGTTTTTCCTAACCACTCACTATCACATGCCAGCTTGGAAAAACAGAAAGCATACTGCCTGTGCACATGGTGTGTTTGGCAATCTGTTACCATTCCTAATACAAAATTTTGTAAACACTCCATTTCTGTTAATTAGTATCTTCTATTTGGAGGGAGAGAAGAAGGAAAAATTACCAAAAAAAACATTTGTCTTTACTTTCTTATGATGTTGTGAATTTTTCTGGCAGCACTCTGCATTAACTTCAATTTTCTGTATTTTCATTTGCAGCTGTTTTATGATACAGATATATAGGCGTGTGTTAAAAACAGTGACAGTGCCTGTGTGATAACCATTGGCTTTGGGGAGCTGCTCTTTTTCTCCTCAGAAAACATGAAAGGAGAAAGAGTAGTTCATAAAGTATTGTTATTTTCCTTTGATACAACTGCTCCAGGGAGCAGAGAAGAATGTGAAAAACAAGTGTCTCACAGATCTTACCAGGTGTTCTAATTATATTCTTTTGGCTGAACAGATGGGTTCCAGATACCCATAATGTAACTCTGTTCAGCTGTGCTCTAGCTCAGAAGGACCAGTGCACTCTGATAGTAGAACATCCCTTAGAAAGACCACTGATTCGGAAGATAATGGTAAGAGGTGTTTGAGACAGTCAGCATGATTTTACTAAGGTGAAGTCCTGCCTGACCAGTCTAGTGGCTTTCTACAATGGAGTGACTACATCAGCAAACAAGGGAAGGGCAATGGATGTTATCCATCTGGACTTCTGCAAGGCCTTTGACATATTACCCCACAACATCACTCTTTTTAAGTTGGAGAAATAGAGATTTGATGGATGGATTGTTTGGTGGATAAGGAATGGGCTGGATGGTTTCATCCAGAGGGGAGTGGTGAATGGCTTGATATCCAGATAGAGATGAGTGACAAGTGGTGTTCTCAGGAGTCTGTACTGAGACCAGTGCTATTTAATATTTTCATCAAAGATATGGACAGTGGGATCAAGTGCAACCTCAGTAAGTTTGCAGATGACACCCAGCTGCATGGCATGGGTGATATGCCAGAGGGATGGAATATCATCCAAAGGAACCTGGAAAATTGGGCCTGGGTGAACCTTGTGAGGTTCAGCAAGGCCAAGCATAAGGTCCTGCACCTGGGTTAGGACAATCCTCATTATCATGACAGACCAGGGAATGATGTCATAGAGACCAGCCCTGCAGAAAAGGACCTGGGGGTACTGGTGGATGAAAACCTGGACATGAGCCAACAATGCATGCTTGCCAGAAGGCCAGTTGCATTGTGGGCTGCTGCATCAAAAGAAGTGTGGACAACAGATTGAGAGAGGTGATTTGGCAGCTCTGCTCTGGTGAGACTTCACCTGGAGTACTGTGTTCAGCTCTGGGGCTCTCAACAAAGAGGACATGGGCCTGATGGAAAGGATATAGAGGAGGCCATGAAGATGATCAGAATGCTGGAGTGCACCTCTCTTATGAAAGACTGAGAGTTGTATTTGCTCAGCCAAGAGAAGAGAAAGCTCTGGGGAGACCTTATAGCAGCCTTCCAGTACCTGAAGAGGGGCTGCTACTCTCTTAATCACTTTTGTGGCTCTGTGCTGGACTCTTACAAGCAGTTCCCTATGCTTCTTGAACTGAGGGGCCCAGAATTGGACACAGTATTTCAGATGTGGCCTTAGCGGGACAAAGGAGAGGGAGAGAACCTCTCTCAATCTGCTAAGCACACCCTTTCTAATACACCCTAGTATGGCATTAGCCTTCTTGGCCACAAGAGCACATTGCTGGCTCATGGTCAGCTGTCCATCCACTAGGACCCCCAGGTCCTTTTCCCTTTCACTGCTCTCCAACAGAATCTACGCTTGCCTTTGTTGAATTTCATTAAATTCTCCTTGCCCAACTCTCTAGCTTGTCTAAGTTTCACTGAATGACAGCACAACCCTCCAGTGTGTTGGTCACTTCACCCAGTTTTGTGTCATCAGCAAACTTGCTGACAGTGCACTCTGTTCCCTCATCCAAGGATAGTAGTTTGATTTTTGGCTGCACTTTGTAGAAGTAGAGTCTTATGCAGGTTTTTCATGCATGACGTTTTCAGTGGTGCTTATGAACTGGGCAAGGGACAACAGACACAAATGAAAACACAAAGAAAAAATTTTTAGCTTTGAGCATGACAGAGCACTGTTAACAGGCTGCTCAGAGAGGCTGTGGAGTCTCTGTCGTGAGATATTAATAACAGGTTATGAAATATTAATATATGTATGAATATTAGTTTTTATTATTAATATTTTAAAAATTGGGGAAATTCCCTCAGATTCTTTGGATTTTTGGTCGACAGGAAATATTTGCACAAAGGATATTTATTAACACAGAATTGAACAGTTTAAACAATCAGAACTTGGAAAAATAGGAACGCGAAACAGGAAAAATTCGAACTGTGCTGTAGAGGCTTAGCTTTAACCCTAGCACGTATACTCACAATAATGATCCCTGAG
>WBNM01039666.1:0-22246 GCA_013399055.1 Ramphastos sulfuratus
TCCCAACCACCCTTCCACCCCTCCTACTCTCCCCACCCCTCTACCTTACCCCAGGGTTTGGCTTACGCTCAAGGTGAGTTTGGAGGATCAGCCAGGGGGGTTAGAAGCAGAGTGGTTAGTTAGGTTACTCAGCAGAGAGGCCAAGACCAAACCAGCAGCTAAAAAGACAGAGACTCTGTCTTATCTATGTTTGTGTCCTTGTTCTTATACATCTCAGCAAGCCTATGAGTGAAGTAGACATCACCATTGTTTGCTTTTTCACAGCCTATAATTATTTTCATTAAAATATTCCAATTAGCCTCAAACCAGCACACAGCTAGAGATCAGAGTCAGTCTGAAAGGGAGGGATAGAAGTTATCTCCTGTGTGCTTTAAAAACACACGTAAAAGTATAACAGAAGTGACATTACGTCTGCAACTTCCAAGGTTTATCTGCTAAAGGTGAATCATTTTTGTTCAACTCAGACTACTGCTATAGAAGTCAACTGATTAACAGGCTAAATTTCTGAGTTTAATTCCAAGAGACTTACAGTAGAGTCAAAGCAGGTTCCATTTCGAAGCTCATAAAATTAATTATACAAGTCACTTAGTCTCATATTTTAATACATAAATCCTGCTTAGAAAGTAGAGATGAGTAGTAGTTTGTGGTCTGTGTACTGAAGTGATAGATTTAGCTGCAGGAATAATTGTGAAAATTAGCCTTTCCCCAGTAACATCAGAAAAGCAGACTGATGGGAGTTGCATCCTGCCTTCCTGTCCAAATCCTCATCTATATTGCAAATTATAGCTTAGAAGTAATCAATGTATCTGCACCACAATGCTTTAAAGAGAGTAGTCAGTTATGAGATTCCCATACTACTATCAAGGTTTGACAAGAGCACAACTGGATGTGACAGGTTGAGCAGAAGATGCTGTTTCAGATGTCTAGAACATATATCCTATCTGGTAATAATGTCAGAGCAGGATTCATATCCAAATCCTCCTCAAAGCAAGCAGTGTTTGATTCAGCAATTTGTTCCTGCCCACTAGGTTACCACATAATTCAGAAAGTGTTAATTAGAAGTGCTTGTGCAGGTGGGAACTCTGCTCCAAGCTCTGCTGCACAACGGTTGTGTGTGCTTTGAAAGTTTACTGCTTTCTTGATCTATGTTTGTTACCCTGCAAACTACAGCAGTATTTTTCTTTTTTTTTTTAATTCTGGGACATTACGCCAGAAAAAGAAAAGAATACAAGGCAAGTGTCCAGATGACAGGAAGCAAAATTACTCTTTCAGTCATTATAATTCTACCAAATTTCTGAATTTAATAAAAAATTTAAAAAACAAACAAAAAAATAACACACAAAAAAAACCCAAAACAAACAAAATTTCTCAAGTTGACACCAACTCTGATCTTGACCTTGATTGGAAACACCGAGGCGAACTGTTCTTAGCTCGGTGGGTCCATGATTCATCTGGACATCAAGGTAGAGTTGCAACATACCGATGGGCACGAGATAGGTCAATTGACTTATCCATGGATGCTATCACCCAAGCCACAAACAAAAAAAAAACCTGGAAGCCTCATTAGTCTTGGGCTGTATCAAGAGAACTGTGGCCAGCAGGGTAAGGGAGGAGATTCTGNGAAACTCACAGGATATCAAATGAAATAAAAAGGTTCAGAGCCTTGCAAGTGCAATGAAGCAGATGTGGAATGCATAAAGGTGGAAAACTGAGGTCTAGAACAGAAAATTGACTTGCTTAGGACCACATAAAATTAGCAGAGCAGCCACTTCTTGTTTCACATCCATTAGCCTTATGGTCTTAACTCTGTTATATCACAAACCTCCTTGAACACTTCCAAGGACTGTAGAGAAGATCTTTAATTCTTTGCAAAGTTTCTATGTTTTAATTCTTCGCCTGTTTCTCTAATGGCTTTTTTCAGTTACTTCCTCATTTTGTGTTGCTCATACACAATCTTAAAAGGTACATTGTGCTTTTCAGCCTCTCAGAATTCAAAATTAGTCACCTTAAGCTTCAAAAACAAATGGTGTGAAATTCAAGCTAGAGGGTCACAGGCTCCAGAAACTGGGAAATATCTCATGCTTCTATTGGACAAAATATATATATATTAAAAAAAAAAAAAATATCTTAAGTATCTTCTATTCTTTTTTCTGAGAAGCTATAAAGAATAGCTTTTAACATTTTTCCTCATTAGTTCTCCAACTTCCTGGTTGTGTTTTTCTCCTCTGATCTTCCTCCAAGATGTATGGCGTATGGCAAACCAGCTTTTTGCAGCTGAGATGTCTACAAGCCCCAATCCTTCAGCTGAGTCCCAGTGAGGAGCCAAACTCTTAACCAGCTGGAACAAGCACACCATTCTGCCATCTCCATGTGCGGGATGCCAGATGGGCCCTGAGTAGTATGTGTGCCATAAAAGTGAATGGGTGAGCACCTGCCCATGCTTGAACAGAACACATAACCCACTAACTTCATAAATGCATTTCGGATTAGATGTCACTGAGTGCTGTGGTTTTGTTCTTGCGTTTACCTTATCCTGAATTCCACAGTGACAACCACAGCAAAAATTGGCTCCTGTATAGCAATCTTATTACTGATAATTCAGCCACAATGGCATGGGGCTGATAGGCTCTATGACCCAGCCACTTGGCACAGCCCAGGGTCTACTCAGGCATTTTTTGTTTCACAGCTTCAGAAAATTTATCCTTTTGTAGCTGCAAGTTATTTAAGTCTTAACCTCCTCATAAAGAGTCCAGTGAGAATGAATGGCTCTCTGTCCAGCATTCTGTACCTGAGGGCAGATTTGTTTTGGTCACAGTTATTAAGATCTTGCAGATGAAGAAAGCTTTCATTAAAGATACTGAACAACACCTTAGGTTCCCAGCTGTTTTGTGGAGCAGGTGATGAAACAGGCTTGCTAAAAATATTTCATCAGACATATGATGCAGCCAAAGATAGCCATAGTTCCTTTCTGTGACTTTAAGAGAGTGTAGGTGGAAATGAGATGTCTTGGCATACAAGCTCAAGAGCTGTGCTATGATTTCCTTCTGTTAATAAAGACTTTTTGCAGCATGTGCTAGATAGATCAGCACTGAAAAACACAATAAATGCATTTTTGGCCCCCATCTAATGGGCTGAAATAATCATACTTGCAGTAAATGTCAGGATTCTGTTTAAAGTTTTCTGAGACATTTTCAAAAAATTTACAGTCTTCCCTAACAGAAACTTCCTCTGCTGAGTACTTGAGTGCAGCCACTTCTTTAAAGAACATATTAGCTGCTAAGCATCATTCAGCAACAGCACATTGCTGGCCAAAGCAGGATACAAATGAGACTACTCTATCCCTTTGAGTAAAAAGGTTTTATTAGTTTCCAAGACAGAAGACTTGATATAAGTCAGAAGATTCAATATACCAGCTTTATGCTCTTGAAATGTTTAAATTAGAGAATCCTCTGATCTCTAGTAGGGATTCCAGTAACAGTTTGTCTCTATGCCTTCTATATTGTTCCCATCTGCAGCATTACTGAGGCTACTAAAGTGGGCAGTAAGAATGTCTCAGGTGTTTTGGTTATGCTCCAATTATGTCTAAAAACTGAGAAAGAATATGAGATAACTAAGTTACTTATATCTTTCATTTTTTAATGAGGTTTTCTTAATCTCTAAAGAAATATGCTGGACAGGATATCTATATTTTGTTCCCAAGTCTCTATTCTAATGCAACACCTTGGTATATTCTATACACACAGCAGTAAGGCCACTGAGCAGCAAAATCACTGCTTCATTCCCAAAGACAAGCATCAAATTGCCCACCTCTTTGCGGGATGCCATCTGCTTCAGCCCCCAATGTGTTTCTGCTAACCCTGAAAACTTCTGGTTTGTGACACAAAATGCACAGCTGCCAAGCAGGAAGGAGTAGCAGTCAGGGAGCACTGGAAGTTTTCAGGCCCTCCCTCTCACCTCATCACCATTCATCCTGCCAGTTCCAATATTTGCATGGTCTCTCTTAGGAAGAATGACAGGGTCATGTAGCAATAGCTGCTGTCATTTATTTCAAGGACTAAGCCTTACGAACATGCTCATTCTCATTGCTTAGAACCACTGACCAAGTCCTAACTGCTTAGTTACCATCCCTGAGTCAGTGAAGACTAAACACAGACATGGTCAATGCCAGGAGACTGAGTCTCCTTGCCTGTTTACCACCCCACTTTTATCACCACTCACACTGTTACCTCAAGCTATTGCCAGTTTACTCACACTTAATTGTGGCTCACCTCAAGGATCTTTATATTCTGTCTAGACTGCTAAGCCCAAGTTGCATTCCAGAGAAATTAAAGTAAGACTTCAATAAACAAGTGAGAGGTGTTACATACAAGATTTCTTTATGGTAAACTAAAAGGATATAACTAAAAGGATATAACTAAAAGGAGAATAATAATTAAAAAAAAAAACCTACTAGTTTAAATAATGCTCTGGCAACCTAATGAAAAAAGAAACACTTCTTAGAATTCAGGTGACCCAGTTCCTACTATGGATCATCAGGAATGTAATAAATGTCTAGAAATAAATATCTGTCCTTTTCTTTTGGTGTCAAGTTGTCATTTTGTCAGTGCAGCTAGAGGAGAACACTGACGCTGCCTTTTTGCTTCCTGAATCTTATATCAATTCTAGGTTATTTCTGCATGTTTATACTCTACTTTGTAAATAGGTTATGTTTTTTCCTCTCCTAAAGCTTCTCAAGGATAGATGAGCCACAATCCCTTCCTAGAGAAGGTATTATACAATAAAACATGGCATGGTATTTCTTTGGATAAAAAAAACACACAACTGAACAAAGTAGAACCTAAATCATGTAAAAAAAACAAAACAAACTCAAACCAACAGAATAGGCACATGGTACCTTACCATTGGAAAGCTCTGCTACTAGAGTTGGGACAGGCTAGGTAGTATAGTCCTCTGATTCTAGAACTAGTTACAGGCAGAAAAACTTAGGTAACTTTATACATACAGCTAAAATTAAGTTAACACAAAGCCCGTATAAAGCCAGACAAGGTCTGACAAGTTTTAAGGGCTGGTATGGCTAGTTATTAGAAAATCTGAAGTTTTTTACTGGCACTTGAAAAACATAATTTGTCTGGGGGACAGCACTAGAGAGACATGGAAAGGAAGCAGACAAAGCCACTGGAAAACCACAAACGTTCAGTCCCAGTCTGGATTTAATCTGCGTGGATCAGTCTAAAAGGACAATGCAAGAACACAGAGCCCACATGCAAACCAGAACACACATGGGAAAGGACAGGGTGAGGTCTGGGACTCCTGTAACAAATGGGCACCTCCCACTAGTACAGGTAACTCAAGGCCTCGTCCAACCTGGCCTTGAACAGCTCCAGGGAGGTTGTGGAGCACAGAATCACCCAACATAATCGAAAATCATGTTGGATGATTCTGTGCTCCACAACCTCCCTGGGCAACCTGTGCCAGTGTCTCACCACCCTCACTGCAAACAACTTCCTCCTAACATCCAGTTTCAATTTCCCCTCTGCCAGTTCAAACNTTCAAACCTGAGGATGAAGTTTTTTCACCCAGTGGAATGGGCAGTGTGACTTGTCTCCAGAGCAGGGCTAACGAGCAGATGCAAGCGCTGTGTCTCAGCTAGTAGGGCAGGACACTGGATGATCTTTGAGGTCCCTTCCAACCTTACCATTCTGTGATTCTATGATTATCTCTGATGCATTCTTATTTTTCTGGATATTGTTGGAAGCATAAACTTTCAATTTAAATGATAAGGAATGCACAGCAAGGGAGCTAAGGATATTTAGTCATAAATATAACCAAAGTACGTATCATGCCCTCAAATCAGAACCTGTAACCTGAGAAGTATCTCTTACATATATAGATGACATAACACATCTGGCATGGAAGCTCAAGGACAGAAAGCTGAAGCAAACAATTTTATCTTATAGTTCATCAGGAGTAACTTCTTGGCTTTCATTTGCTGTAATCCTTCCTTATACCTTGGCAATGGCAGAAGTAAAGCCAGAAACCTCTCAAGGCAAAGCAGGGGAAAAAGCAATGTGTGAGAGCACCTCTTCCTATCTGATCTCATCTCACCACTAGGGATGGGCCACAAGTCAAATCCTTCAAGGCAACATCACATCATCTGCTATGATTCCTGACAAGTGAGAAACACCAAACTGAGAATAAAAGATGGATTGCTGGTCTCCACAGGACACCAGCACTGATGATAAAGAAAATACAACCCCAGCGACCATTATTTTTACTTCACCCTTTCAGCTTGTACTAACAGGAGAGACAGAGAAGAATATGATACCAATACAGAGGAAAGCTCTGCTGCAGGCAGGCTCTCTCAGTGTTAATCTGTACAGTTCTGGAGCCTCCAGCACAGGANACTGTCTTCCCCTTCCTCCTTCTTCCCTGAGCTTTCTATGTGGACCATGGCATCATATAGTATGGACTATCTCTTTGGTCAGCCAGAGTCAGCTGTCCTGGCTGTGTGACCTCCCAACTTCTTGTGTGCCCTCGCAAGCTTACTCACTAGTGGAGTGGTGTGAGAAGCAGAAAAGGTTTTGACTTTGTGTAAGCGCTGCTCAGTAATAATGAAAACATCCCTGTGTTGTCAACATTGTCCTCAGCACAAACTTACAACATAGCTCACACTAGCTACTGTGTTGAAAATGACTCTACCCAAGCCAAAACCAGCACATACTCCTAGTACAACCTAGTACACCCTTGTCTTACTTTATGATAAATGATTCTGTGAATGGTAGGCAGAAATATCTGCAGTCCTTGTAGACCCATGAGAAGAAAACAGGCTCCAGCAATTTCTAGGTGTTCTTTGCTTCCTTTGAAGTCACATTTTTCAAGACAAGACAGCTCTACTTGTTAGGCATACAATGGCTTTGCTTTGAGGTTACAGGGTCTTCAAAAAACTAGTAATGAAGCTGACAATACCTAGAGAAGGACATGCTCAGTGACAAGAAAGCATTGTGAAATTCAGGCAAAGCCACACAGTATTTAATGCATAAGCTCCTTAAGAATGATTGATTTAGATGGTGATTGAAAGAGAAAAGTATTTCTATCCAGAAAAAAATATGTTTATTTCCTTGAGAGAACAGTTATTAGTCTAAAGATTAAAATATTCTCTACTTGCTTTTGTAAAGCTTTAATTATTTGAGACTTAAACCCTGTACTATTCAAAGATGTGGGTTTAATTTTGTAGATATTTAACAACACAAATAGATTCACATTCAGCAACCCTGACCACTTTCACAAGTACTACAAGTTTCTTGTTGTGATATAGGAAGATACTTAGTTAATGCAGGACCAAAGTGTAGGTTTTTTAGAGCTTTATGGTTTTTACTCTTTCCAAGACATTCACAAACCTATGATGCAGACACTAGCATGAAGAATAACAATGAACCTCTAAATTCAATGTAATGATTTAGGACTGAGTGATTTTACCATGTAAAAAGCTCAGACAAATATGCATACAGAGAAGACAAGCTTTACTCCTGTTCAGATTTCAGAGAGAACTCTGTAATTGCTGTTAGGAGACAAGGTATGAAGTACATATTTCTACCATCTACCTCTTTTGTGATGCCTTGTTTCATTGCCTTCTCCTATTAGGTAACTATAGTAATGCTTGTACCATTATATATACCTAAAGATTAAAATGCATTAGTTTTAAATTGCTTCCCCCTTGCAAATGTAAGAAGATTAACTCTTTCATATCAGGCTAAGTGGAGTCAGGCTAAATGGAAGGAAGAAGTGCACATCAAAATTCTTGCTGAAATGCAAAGAAATTTAAGCTGGCAATGCGGCTCTGACATCAAAAGAAGCCACAGAGCCCTGAGCTGGTGTGAAGTGTTCCTGGCAGCAGGGACAGCAGCTCTGGCAGCGCTCCTGCACCAGAGGCACCTGCAGATATCTGGTGCATCCCTGGTGTCTGCTCAGGTGCTCATTTGAATCCAGGCAGCCAGTCCTTGCAATTACATGCAAAGTCAAGAGACTAACTTCTCAGTGCTTTTCTGCATAACAAAGATAAGATTGGACTTCTTTATCACTCCAGCAGTTAAGAAATACCTCTGGTAATACCCATTTCCCACAATTCTCAATCCAATTGCCCTCCCTAGCGAAAAAAAAAAAAAAAACAAACAAACCTCCCTACTTTTTCACCACTATTGTGATCACAAACTTTTCCCATTGTGGGAAGGAGTTACTATTATTTTGACACAGGCTAAAAGAAACCAGGTAAGCTTAGCAAGAAGATTTTGCAAAGTAAGATGCAAACACTGATTCCCAAATAGTGTTGGGTGTGTACAAACAGCTGTGCCACTAACTCAGAGGAGATGCAGGCTGATGATCTAGTGGGTGGATCAAGGATGGGCTGACAACAGAAAGAAGAGTGCCCTGCACAACCCCATGCCCTAATACCTGCTGGGATCCACCTAAAAAAGCTTTTAAAATCACATAAACGTAAGAAGCTTTTGGTTTTCTATTCTCTATATTAGAAAACAGCTTCCTCCCATTCTGTACCTAGTAGGAGGGCACAATTTCTTTTTGTTGTTCAGGAAATGTGATGATTCCTTTATGATGAGTTTTTAAATTTTTGACTCAAGATGTCAGCATACATCTGTTGAACTTCTCAGCACTCTGATCCTGACTTGCACTAATGCATGCTTTGAGCTTGTGGAAAATGTTCAGCTATTCTTTAAATGTCCTCCTTCTTCTCCTGTCTACCCTCAAATCTCACTAGCTCTCTCAAAAGCTAGCTGCTTGCCTTGCTGATACCTGGTGAACTCTTCATCTCATTTTTCCTCAGCAACAGATTTTCTAATTCTACACTGGCACTGCTTATAACCAGATGTTAACAAATGCTGGGCAAATCCAATAGCCAATGATATTAGGAAATATTTCTTCACTGAAAGAGTTATCAAATACTGGAATTGTTTGCCCAAGGCAAAAGTGGAGCCACTGTTCCTGGAGATGTTTAAACAGCATGTGGGCCTGACACTTGGGGACATGGCTTAGTGTTGACCCTTCGGTGCTGCACTGAAGGTTGAAATGGATGATCTTTGAGGTCTCTTCCAACCGGATGCATTCTGTGATTCTGTGAAACAGTCAGTGGAAAAGCACCACTGAGATGCATAACCACAGGCTGCACGACTTTGGACTGTGAAAAAAAGGCAGGAGTGGGCTGCAGCAGCTATCAGTACAATCCAGAGTCTACAGACTGGCTGTTGTGTCCCTCAGCACACAGCTCACTCAGACTACCCAGTGCAAGTACGTGGCTGTAGCTGTCTGAATTACATGCTATTTATGTCATCTCTACTGCTTTCTCCCTTTAATACAAATTGGCCTCTACATATGGCAATTAAAACAAACCTGGCCTGTGGAAAAACACCTGTATAAACCTCTCATCATCCTGGCACCCCAGCATACTGATATTACATTGCAAGAATTCAGTATTGCCTGAAGTGAAAGATTTTTGTGATGTTCTACAGCCGAGTGAACTTCCACCAGATAAGCTGCTGATTTTCCTAATGCCAAAGTTTTAATCTTACCAAACCCCCATTAGCTTTCTAGATCAATCAGGTTCCAAGCCTCAAAGCCAAGATGTATTTTACCTAAAGCTGTATTCACAGCTGAATGAGTAAAACCTGTTATAATTTATAGCCACTTCCAGATCTGCTTCAGACAGCTCCTCTCAAGTCATTATCTGTTGTGCTTCCTGGCAGCCATATATAATATATTCCAAAACCCTAAACTGCATAGAATTCACTGGGTTGGTTGTTTTGGTTTTTTTTTTCCTGTGGTTTGTGGGTTTGGTTTTTGTTGTTGCTTTTTTGAACCGCTTGTTGTGGTTTTATTTGTTTTGTTTGGGTTTGGGTTCTGTTTTGTTGTTTTTGTGGTTTTGTTTCTTTGTTCAAACTGAAGAGTCTGATCACATTGATGAAGAGGATCAGCCTGGAACCAGTTTTCAAAGAACTGTAGATGGTTTATGATGTAAAGCTAGCACTTTCACTATACTGAAAGAAAAGAAATTTAGATTTGGAATATGTTTCAGTTTGGCAATTTGAGATTAATACTGGAATCAACAAAATTTCTATTGACTAACATTTATCTGAGATTTGAAGATAAATTAACCTTTGTGAATTGTACTCACAAGTCAAATTCCTTATAATTAAAGAGAATCAGTGAGACCAATCACAGAATGGTAAGGTTGGAAGGCACCTCAAAGATCATCTAGTTCCAACCCCCTGCCATAGGCAGGGACACTTCCCACTAGTACAGGTCACTCAAGGCCTCCTCCAACCTGGCCTTGAACACCAAACATCAAAGATCACATTGGGAGATTCTGTGCTCCACAACCTCCCTGGGCAACCTGTGCCAGTGTCTCACCACCCTCACTGCAAACAACTTCCTCCTAACATCCACTTTCAATCTCCCCTCTGCCACTTTAAACTCATTGCCCCTTGTGCTGTCATTACAAGACCTTGTCAATAGTCCCTCCCCAGCCTTCCTGTAGGCCCCCTTCGGATACTGGAAGGCTACTCTAAGGTCTCCTCGAAGCCTTCTCTTCTCCAGAAAAGAGTCACAGAAATCAGAGGTGGAAAAGATCAGCTAAACTTCAGGTGCTCCAGCCCCTGATCATCTTTGGTGGCCTCCTGTGGACCCAATCCAGCGGCTCCAAGTGCCTCTGATGCTGGGGGCATCAGAACTGGACACAATGATGGAAAATCATAAATTACTAGAGCAACTTTTGTACAAAGACAGTAGGAATGGCTCTTAGCCATGATTTGTTGTCCGGTCTCTCACTGTGGTGGGTTAGGCAGTCCCCCCCCTCACTATTGATATTTACCAGACCAGCTCAGACGGAAGTAAGATAAAGCTATATTTACAGCAAAGCAAAGTTTATAAGCATATACACACAATATTTACAAGTATTTGCAATTATATAAAATTAGAAATAATACAGAAATCCAAACTCCCTCCTGGACAAAGAAACTGTCCAGAAGGGCCTCAAAGCCTCTTTCTCTCCCTCTTCCTTCCCAGACAGACAACCAAAACAACCTGCAAAGCTTACCTTGTTATTTGTTAGCCAAGGTTAGCAGAGAGATATTAGAGCAGAATGAAGGAGACATGCAAGGGAAGCAGTGTCCCAGAACTGAGTGGGACAAATTGTTTACATTTTGGCTTTTTGTCCCTTTCACCCAACCAGTGAATGACATAGGTTTCATCATTATTTTCTTTTTACAACCAATGATCTGATTCTCTCATTAGAACATTCCAATTAGCCTCAAATCAGCACACTCATCTTGTAACACCTAAGAGATTCATACAAATTTCAGAAGTTGATCTCCTGTGTGATTCTAAATTATTGGTTCTTTAATAACTGAAGACATTCAAAATAGACCCTGTTAGAGAATGAAGGGAAGGGTGGGGGTAATGGAAATTGCAGTGCATGATGTTTCATTCTTTTTAGTAGCCCAAATGATGCATAAGTATCTAGTGAGTGTATTATTAATCTCACTACAGCAAGAAGAAAAACAATCATAAAGAATCAATTTATTCATTATTTGTGGTTTGACAGTTTCTTCATTCTGCTAGGATGAAACACCACACAAAATTATTAACCCCAGAAATTGAAACATGGGTGTACATACTTTGGGACAGTCTGTGCAACAGAAACAAGCACAGATATGTAGAACAAATTTCCTAGTGCCAAGAATCCCCATTAACCATGCAATGTTTCAGTATGCAGCTAGGTAATGGTCAGCTAACTCCAGCATGCACAGGTCTAAGAAGGGCTTAATGTTTTCATATAATTTTCACATTTTGTCCTCTTCCTCTGCCACTTTACCTTCTTTCCTTTATTAATTTTATTTTTTTTAAATCAAATTACAGATTCCTGAGGAAAGATGGAAATTTCAAATGTTATATTTCTAAAAAAAAAAGCTTCTTGTCCCAATAGTGAAGGAAAAGATTTTGGAGAGGTTGCTTGAGATGCCTGAAAACAAGAAGGCAATTTGAAACCTCAAATCTTTTGTCATTTCTTAATGTTGGTATTCACTCCACTTCTGAGAATCTGTATCCTCAACTTAAATTCCAGAAGTGGTTAGTAATGACTTTGCCTTGGTTAAAAAATTCCAAACCAAATTCCATCAAGTTTTATATAACAGAAACTCTAACTTCCACAACCTGCTCTAATTTCACTTGCATCTTTTAAGGTAGCTCAGTGGTGGGAAGGGCTAACAGCCTCAGCTGTAAAGTTTGGATCCACATCCTTTGTTTTGCCCTGTAGCCAGGTGCTTTGCATTAACCTTTCTGCTTAGGAATACATACTCCATACTTATGAACCCTGTGGTGACATTAGTATCCCCACATGTTTCCCTTTCAAACAGCTAAATAGTCTGTACCATCCTGTTCATAAGGAACTTCATTTTAAAAAATCTGTTTCTATTTAGAGCTTGGTCAGCTTTATCCGATTCTGTTTTGAAGGCAGGCCTATCTGATAGCAAAGGATAGTAGGAAAGGCTAGGCAAAATGAAGTGAAAAAGCAGTATGATTTAATTCCCAGATTCATACACCCCAAACCAAAACCACATAATAAACACCACAAAACAACAACCTCACAAAGAGCTCATGGATGGAAATACTGACAGTTTCATAAGAAAGCCAAAAGCTGTGCATGCAGTCAAAGCAAAAAAAAAAGAAGTATTCATGTGTTGCCAGTCAGAGGCAGGTAGATGTTCAGCCACTTCCAGGCAAGCAGTGCCTCTCCTCATTTAACAGTTGCTTGGGGAAAAAAATGCTGTAACCATAAATGTTTCCCTTTCCTCTTTTTCCTGATCTTTTCTTGCTGTGTATATCATATGATATGGCATATTCCCTGGGTCAATTCATGCCACTGTCCCACCTGTGTCTCCTCCCAACCTCCTCTCAACTGCTAGCCTACTCACAGGGGTAAGCCTTGACACAGTCCAAGCAGTGTTGAGCAGTAGCCAGAACACTTGTGTCACCATCACTGCTTTAGATATAAACACAAAGAATTGGACCATATGAGCTGCTATGAAGTTAATCATTTTATGACTTCATTCCAACTAGTTCCATATATATATATATGTGTGTGTGTGTATATATATACACACACACACATACATATATATAAAAATAATGTGGTTTACATACTGAACAGTCTAAGGTAGTTCACTCCAGAAAGTTCTGTTGGTTTGGTTTTTTTGCCTTAAGGACAGCACCTCATGCATCTAATTGCACTGTTCCATGGTTGTAGGACACTCTGGAAACTTTTATTTTCCAACACATCTCTGTAAAGTAAGTACTAGAAAAGATGGGTAAGAAGATTTCTTGAAATTAAATGTCACTTCTCACCCAACCTACCTCCTTACAATCACAAAAGCCAAAGTGAGTTAAGGTTGTTTCTCCCATGCTCTACACCATCTTTTTTTCCTTTAATTTTCAGTCTCAGCTGGAAATGCTCTCCATCAGTGGTCCTGCCACCATTCTTATCCCTGATTGCTTTAATTAAAAGGCCAGAAGGGATCTTTCAAGGGTCTCATCATCAGGCTTGACATAATTAGACTCCTGGACTCGGTGTCAAACACTCACTGAGCTGCCTCAACCTTTCATCCTTCAAAGGCAGCTGTAGGCAGTACTATAAAACATGTTTTGCAGCAAGAACCATTTCTTTAAAAAAAAAAAANATAAAAAAAAAAAAAAAAAAAAAAAAAAAGCTTCAGAAGAAAACTTTCAGTCTCCTTTCTTGAAACATAAAAGATTCCCCTGACACTTTTTCATCCAGTCTAGATTTGTGTTTATAACCTCAGCCAAAGCAGCACTAACATCTATGCCAGAAGTAGCTTTATTTCAGTAATGCCAAGTGTATGAAGTTGAAAATTGCCTAGTGATCCTCTGGAACAGAACACAGTATGTCAATAGCTTCACTATTTAGATCCTTTTATAAGGCTAGTTTTAAACTAAAAGGAGAAAAATTTAAGGGGAAAAAGAGGTCACTGCACTCTCAAATATTCTCCAGCATGTTTCAACATCAATTAAGCACAAAAGATCAAAGCATCAGAAACAGAACAAGATTGGTTTCAAGATGTCTGAGATACCACTACACTGAGTTGACAATAGGGCATGAACCACTGAGGTTTGCCAAACAGTGCCAGAAGTGATTCGCCACAGTCACTGATATTGGTCTTTAGCTCTAGCATCCCAGTCACTAAATATTCACTAACTTTGCTCTTGGAGATTAGGTTCTAGCTTTATCCTGAAATTTAAGTTCTGCTTTACAAGCTTTAATTCACTAATTAGAGGACACTGGGACATCATCTTAATTGTATAAAGGTGCTATTACTACAAATACAAACAAGCAGCTAAAATGCTATGTTTCTGGAAGATCAAATTAAATAGGACATATGCATTACTGCAATCTCACATTTGGAGCCTCATAGGTAAAACCTACACAGATGTAGGCAGCTTAAACAAAGCACATAGGAGTTTACGCAAGCAGTTATCATAGAAATAGTATTTTCCTCACTGTTGAGGTGCAAGCTTAAAAATCAAGCTTCCCTGCACTCCCTGTTTCCATATGTGTTGCTGTACTGCCATCAAGTGGGGAACATACAAAGGATAAAAATAAAACAGAGCCCTGAAGATTTATGAACAGAGGAACTACAGTGAGCAGGAGTAATGGAATTATAAAATCCTAATTCCAGTGCTAAAATGTGACTACCCAATCCTGAAGTAACATGCAGATACCCAGACAATGGCCACATAATTTCTTCACAATAAAGCAACATGACCAGGAGACTTGGACTGAGTATCAGTGAAAGTCACAGGCATCAAAAGCTTGCAACCAGACCTGGGGGTCTGGATTGATGAAAAGCTCAACGTGAGCCTGCAGTGTGAGTGCAGCCCAGACAGCAATGGAGTCCTGGGCTGCAGCAAGNAATCAGTTATCCAAAAGACCATGTGAAAAGAAGCATTTGCCAGGTGAAAGGGGAGTTTTACTCCAAGTATCTAAATAACTAGCTGGAAATTATTCTAAAAAACTGTTCAGAAGTGCACAGTGCTCAAGACACACACATAACCCTACAGATGTATCCCTCCTTCCCTTCTTGGGTTAGTCTTTTTACAGTCAAACTCACTTAACTGAAGGGCAAATTCTGGCCAGTTTCAATCATCTAAATAAATTAGTGCCTTATCTTGTGCCACTGGCTTTGATTAACTTGGCAAATCCAGAGTCCATCCCAATTCTTAACCTGCAAAATTACTTTTATTTACTTCATCTTCGCTTTGTGAAGCGGAAAGCCCAGAAAGCAATGTCTGTTCCTCTTTAATAGGATGACTCGTGTCACAACTGGAAGCATTGTTGAGCTCTTCTTAATATCCTGGCTCAAGAAAGGTGGAGCAAACAGCTCTGCATGGCTGTTCTTAAGAAGTAGCACAAGGGATATTCCCAGGTAGGCAAAGAACTCCTCTCACTTCATTGAGAGCCAACTTCCGAAGAGGATATTAAAGCTTTCTGAGAGTTTGAGGGTTACTTGGTTTTGAGGGGGTTGTTTCTTTGTTTATTCTGTTGTTGGGTTTTAGGGGGGAGGGGCAGTTTGTTTGTTTGTTTTTTAACATAAGATGTATTTCCTTGGTTGCTTTCAGGCAATGAATTTCAGGTAGGGACTTCAGATGTAGTCCCATGTCAACTAACTGATCTATCAGGAAGGCTGGGGAGGGACTATTTATAAGATCTTGCAATGATAGGACAAGGGGCAATGGGTTTAAACTGGCAGAGGGAAGATTTAGACTAGATGTTAGGAGGAAGTTCTTTCCAGTGAGGGTGGTGAGGCACTGGCACAGGTTGCCCAGGGAGGTTGTGGCTGCTCCCTCCCTCCCTGGAGGTGTTCAAGGCCAGGTTGGAGGAGGCCTTGAGTGCCCTGTGCTAGTGGGAGGTGTCCCTGCCTATGGCAGGGGGTTGGAACTAGATGATCCTTGAGGTCTCCTTCCAACCTTACCATTCTATGATTCTATCCACTTAAAAAGCATGTCACCACCAAATGGTATTATCTATGTTTTATGAAGCTAAATGTGTTTTGTATGTTGCTGAGTGTGCTCCCATTAACTCTCAGGCACCAAGGAACATGTTTGCATTTGGCAGCAGGTTGTAGACAGCATGCGAAATCTGAAAGCAGGGAAAATGCTCCTGAGGGCTGCCACTCTCAGCAACTGGCACTAACTGTCTGGATAGCAGAGCTCTGCCATGTTCATGCTGAAGACCAAGGTTCATCCTTTGCACATAAACTCTACTGTGCCTTCCTAGGTCAATGGTTTCAGAATGACAAATTCATTACTGTAAGAAGTACATGATTCAGATTACATATATGGAGCAAATCTGAATCAAGGCATTATTCCTCTTTTTCACATGTCAAAGCTGAGATCCAGGTAGCTGTGGATGTACCCCCATTGCAATAACCACACATAGGCAGTTCTCCAGGTACATTATGGGCAGTGCTTGACCAAGACCCCAAAAAGAAAGGGACTGATTCAGTCTCAATAACCCTGTTTTGGGTACAGTATCTTGGGATTACTGGGACAATCTCCTGAACCAGTTTTATATGATTCTGGGTTTTGACAGATCAGAGGGCAGACCTACCCTGATGGAGTACTTCAGATGACTGGCAGTGATAGGACAAGGGGGAATGTACTGAAGCTTGAGAAAGGCAGATTTAGGCTAGATATTAGGAAGACAATCATTACAGTAAAGATGGTGAGACACTGGAATAGGTTGCCCAAGGTGTCCACAAATGCCCCCTCCATGAAGATGTTCAAGGCCAGGTTGGATGAGGCTTTGAGCAACCTGACCTAGTGGAAGGTGTCCCTGCCAATGCCAGGAGGGGTTAGAACTAGATGATCTTTAAGGTTCCTCCCAAGTCAAACCATTCTATGAATCTATGAATTCTATAACAGAGAGAAAACTAAACAGAGATACATTAATATGCCACGACTTTTTAATAACATCTTCCTCTGACAGACCATCAAGCACTTTGAGTAGTGGGACCCATCTAACTTGGCTAATCAACAATGGTTATTCAGGAGCATCCCTGTAAAATGTCACAGTGTTGCATAACATCAGTTGTGGTCATCTCATATTCACTGGGCAACTTCTTGTGGTGATGTGATAAAACCTCACTATTTGATGCTTTCTTGCTAGTCTCAATATGAGAACTGAACTGTCTGGCCAACAACTAGTAACAAGGAAGTTAGACACCAGCTGATGAGGCTTTTATTCTGAGGCTTGCTCATAATGTTCTACTGCATTGTTGAATCAGTACTTAATCCTTTTGACATGCTTTGTGGAACAAAGCCACGACCCCAAATGAAGTTACAAGGAGTAAGAATAAAGTACAGTACCCATTGTTTATATCTTCCTTTCATTTGAATCACCTTAATTTCTGTAGAGAAACATTTAACAGGCTCCCAAAATACCTCTGTATTTGAGACAGCACAAGAGCAAAAATCTATCTACAATAAGAATCCTGGAAATAAATTTGTTTCTTTTTCAGAAGCACTGCTGATACCCAGGTGGGTGGAGGAGGAAGGAAGCTGGTATGTAGAGAAGTGGTAGATTCATGACAGGGGACAGATTATAATGAAGAGTCCAAAAGGCTGCATGCTGTAGCAAGTAGTGGGAAGAGAAATGCTTTCTGCCTCTGCATGCATTATTAAGAATAATAACCATCTGGTGGGTGGAGAACTGGAAGAAACTTTACTTAGTGACTCTGCTTTTGGTACTTCCTCTTTAACAAATCCTACAGTTTAAATATTTGAAGTTAAATGAGTAGCATAAAATAGCTGGAAATTGTTTCAGCTTGGCTGTGAGCGCTCAGTTAATTTCACAGTGGAATTACGCATGGTTTGTCAGTGCTTTTTATCACTACCACACATTCTTGAATTGAAAGTGAAGATGGGAAGACTTCACCTTGCTATTACCTTTGGTCCCTGGCTGGAGGATTTCGGAGTGTGAAGTCTATCCAAAGGGCTATGCTGGGGAGCCCTGCTCATAGAATCACAGGCTTCAAAGACAGCAAATAGCTTAGAGGCAGGGGGGACTTCAAGCCTGAAAACCGAAAAGTTCATCCACCCATTGTGCTGCAACGACTGAAGTAGATTTCACTGCAGGGATTAATTTGCATGTAAATGAATTCTACTCATTTGGAAGTTCTAGGCAGAACAGGTGATGCTTCTAGGAGTATTTGTCTATGCTTTTTAGATGCAGATCTGGATTTCGGGTTTAAGGAGCAGACAGTGAAAAGTTTGAGGTTATTTGGATTTAACTAATTCATTATAGAAGCTTGCTGAAAAATTGAGAAACAGGCTGATTTGGCACAATCTGGATGGCAATACAAGGTCTGGATCTTGCTTCACACCTGGCGTTTCTTCACTAGCAAGTTTTTCTTTCTCAGCTTATGAAGTTGTCAAGCAATGGACTGCTACTGCTCTTTTCAGATGGCAGAATACGTAGGCAGTGTTCATTGCACTGTCACTGCTTTATTCCCACTGAACAATGGCACCCTCCCTTCCCAAATTTTCCTGAACATTTGCAGTTAAGAGGCAAGACTCATCCTCACTATTTTCTGGCAGCGTCACTGAGAACATTTAAGGATCCACTGCACTCTACACAGTGAAACTGCAGGGTAAAGTTAACCATTCATCCACCTGACTACCCTTCTGTCCATTGTCTTTGGGACTTTTTTATGTAAGACATTATGGAAAAAATATCACCACCAAGAAAGTAGATTTACTGATTTTTAATATTTTCTTTCTCTTGTACCAGCAGTCTCACTAAGTTGGAGATATGACATGTCTGACTACAGTACACTCAGTCAAGATTCTGAAGTACGGTTTCATCATGTTTTGATCTTTTCTGTCCCAGTAGTGCACCAGCTTCCATTTTTGCTTTAGCTGCATTTATGATTTTTTCCTGAAGTGTCTACTGATGTGACATTTGGTTTTGCTCATTTACCTTTTTCACTATCCTAGATGTAGGCATTTTAGCTTTTTTCAATCAAAGTCACAGGCAAACAACAAAAGATGCCAACAGTCACAGGATTGTTATCTCCTCATCGTGGCTTTGTCCCTACACCTCCCTCCTACTCAGGCAGTTCTTACTAACCTTTTCCTCAACTTATGCATTGTTATCCAGTTGAAGAAGATAGCCAGGAGGTGTTCCTGAGGATATAATTGCAATTTTCTGAAAAATCCCCATTTCCTTTCCCTACAATAGGTGTGATTTTTTGCCTGTCAAGCCACCTCTTGTTATTTGAAAAGATACTCTTCTGGGAGAGTCTGTGACTTTCTACTGAAAAGAAACCTGAAAAAACAGTTGATCTCTGAGATACCTAGGACCAAACTCACAAATGGGTTATAAATTGATGTATGGAATGAATAATGATAGGGTCAAATCCTGACTATGTATATTACTTCTCTGACCAATCTATAGTGTTATAGTAGCATATCACCTTTGAGTTGCAGCACATGAGATCCTTAGCACCCAACACTTATTCAGGTAACACAGGGTATATGGTGAGAGATGCCAAAAGCAAGCAGATATAGAACGGTAAGGTTGGAAGGGACCTCAAGGATCANTCATATAATATCATATTTTATATATTATATATTATATAAATATCATATAATCTGATTTCGTGTGCCTTTAATTATAAGGTTAATCATGTCACATCATCCAGAGAGCGATACAAACATTCATAAAAATTTATAGCTATAGTTTAAAAAAATTATATTCTTAGCTGCCTCCCAAAAGAACCCATTTCTACCACGAAGGAACCTGGGGGAACTATTCTAAGGTGAATAGCCACACTTCAATGTCCAGTGTTTGACACAAACTGCAATGATTTAATAACAGTTTGCAAGATTACAATGCATAGGGTAAAGGAGGGCAGACTGAACTGAAAGAAACAAGGGTACCAAGCAAATATTTGTCAGGTATAAGTTAACATAAACCCAATTTCATCAGTGCAGCCTTGCTTGTTTCCAACTGTCAAAGAACCAGTGTCACACTAAGTTGGCCACCACATGAACTTTCTGCTATAATCCAGAGATTAGTCTCGCAGTCAGGGTATATTTTAAAAAAGTAAATAAAAACTGCTACACATAAATGAAAAAAAAAAAAGAAAAAAAAAGAAAAAAAACCCCTCACAAAACAAAGCAAAGTTGGTGCCACACATGTGGGTATAATGTTTTGTTCATTTTAACAGCCTCCCTTCACAAGCCAATTACTCACAAAACGAAGTGATGTCTTACAAAATATATTTATAACAGTGTAGACATGCATCTCACTGACCCCACTAAATGCCTCACTACATTTTCACCTTTTCTTGTCTCACTGCTAAAAGCACATCATGGTTACATGTCTGAAAAACAGCATATAAACTCAAGTTTTTTTAAAATCAACAGACTAATTCCTTTTAAGGATTCTTTAAATACAGTGTACTTCTCCTTCCTTTGGGCTGCAATTCAGAATTATCAAGATCTCCCATAAGGTTACATGAAAAAGATGAACAGCATGCAAATCAAGCCAAGTGGTTCCCCAGCTCTGCTAAGAATTAAACACATAGCTCCACCAGCAGGAAGGCTTGCTTTAGTAACAAGATCTGTTTCAGTCCGTACCTAAAAGGTTTTCTAAGGCTGCAGATTAAAGTTTAAAGGCTACTAGAAAAGCCTCAAGACAGGGAAAGCTCCAGAGGAAAAAAGCTATATAGGATTTCCAGAAAGAAAAAGGCAATTATTAACTTTAGTAGCAACAGTTATTAGCAGAAATAGGTCCTTTTAAAGAACTTTGAGATCTCAGCATGTTTTATAAGTTATATAAGCTCTAGTGTGCTTATTATCACCACTTATTATCAGATGCAGCTAGCTCTGAGAGCTGCAAATGACAGTATTACATTTCAGTATGACCAAAAAACCAAAATGCTACAGTTTGAAATCAGAAGACATATGGAGAAAACACTTTCAGGGAACATGCTCATAGGCCAAAAGTACCATGGAATATTTAACAAAATTAAATGGTCAAGCTTTCTTGAATGCCAAATGGAAAAAGAAGGTGCTACTTCATCCCCTTCCCCATCTCAGCACCGCACAGAAACAACCTGGGGAGACAGTTCAGTGACTAAAAGTGAAAAGCCCAAATAGAGTAAGGGGTAACAGCTGTTCAGGAGGTAGACAAAATGCACAGCAACTGGAAATACATTACCAGGAGAAGGATGGCACAGTTCATTAGTTCTGTTGTTTCACAATGTGTACACACACTGGCATATCCCCACTGACAACATATCTGACTGATCATGCAGTATCAGCCTGACTTGTCTTAGCACAGTACTAGCATTAGGAGAAATGTGTGGTATGATGAACAAAACTGCAGCAATACAACAGATTTCTGAAAGAAATTAGTCTGATTTGACATGAGTGTGCAACCCAAAGATAAACACTAGCTTGGTTTACATCTGCCCTAGAGAAATTCTGCTTATTACTTAGTGATGGTGCACACAGCATTTCACATTCTTTCTTTTTCATTACTAAGCACAGTAATTCAAGGGCCCCACAGTACAAAGCAGGCTGGACTACTGCTAGCCCTACCCTCACTTAACACACAGATCTCCTGTGACATGTCATACACAAACACTTCTACTCCTGCTCTTTTTTTCCATCACTCATCACTCACACTCACTACTGAACTTCAACAAGCATGTGGTTATTTCTCAAACATAGCTTGAGTTCTTATGCTGAGAACGTATCATAATGTCAATGATATACCAAGCACAACTCCAGGCTGGGTGGGGAATGGCTGAGAGCAGCTCTGAGGAAAAGGACCTGAGGGTCTGGGTTGGTGAAAAGTTCAACATGAGCCTGCAGTGTGAGTGCAGCCCAGACAGCAACTGAGTGCTGGGCTGCAGCAAGAGCAGTGTGGGCAGAGGGCAAGGGAGGGGATTCTGCCCCTTTGCTCTGCTCTCCTCAGACCCCTCCTGGAGTCCTGTGTGCAGTTCTGGAGCCCCCAGCACAGGAACGACATGGAACTGTTAGAGCAGGTCCAGAGGAGGCCAGCAAGATGCTCAGAGGGCTGCAGCAGCTCTGCTATAAGGACAGGCTGAGACAGTTGGAGCTCTGCAGCACAGAGAAGAGTAGCCTTCCAGGAGAC
>WBNM01039666.1:22663-38028 GCA_013399055.1 Ramphastos sulfuratus
GAGGCCTTGAGTGACCTGTACTAGTGGGAGGTGTCCCTGCCTATGGCAGGGAGTTGGAACTAGGTGATCTTTGAGGTTCCTTCCAACCTTACAATTCTATGATTATAGTGTCATTAAATAGTTGCATCCTGATGTGTTTAGATGAATTGTAAGCCTCATGTAATTGGAGACCAGTTGAGCCATCAAAGCAGCTTAAAAGGAGAAGAAAATTCTGTTTTCTGGTTTTAGGTGCTGTATATAAATGAAGCTTGTTTTAGTCATGGTGGAGTGGTACTAGATTATCATCTCTGGCACTGATACCCTTTGTTTTGGCCCCAATATAAAATGAGTCAAAGTATGCTTCTGATGTGCTTCATTTTTTACTTTTTTTGTGTGTGTGTACAGGATGGGAGGTTGTTGTTTAACCCTAATACCCAGTTACATCCAGAATGATGGGTGCTTATGTAGTGTTTCAAAGCCTAGATATTCAAGACTACTATTTCTGGTTCGGGGAGTTCATAGACTGATTTAAAATGAAACACAGGATTTAAAAAAAAAAAAATTAATGTTTTTGTTTAATCCCAGTTGCAAATTTTAATTATCATAGAATGGTAAGGTTGGAAGGGACCTCAAAGATCATCTAGTTCCAACCCTCTGCCATAGGCAGGGACCCCTCCCACTAGTACAGGTCACTCAAGGCCTCGTCCACCCTGACCTTGAACACCTCCAGGGAGGGAGCAGCCACAACCTCCCTGGGCAACCTGTGCCAGTGTCTCACCACCCTCACTGCAAACAACTTCTTCCTAACATCCAGTTTCAATCTCCCCTCTGCCAGTTCAAACCCATTGCCCTTTGTCCTGTCATTGCAAGACCTTGTCAATAGTCCCTCCCCAGCCTTCCTGTAGGTCCCCTTCAGATACTGAAAGGCTACTCTAAGGTAATCCTCAAAGCCTTTTCTTCTCCAGGCTGAAGAGCCCCAACTCTCATAGCCTGTCCTTACAGCACTTAAAATGATTAAGTGTCTGAAATTATCTTAACCAGTTCAATGAATCTCAAACACAAAGTGATCTAAGTTAACAGTGGAGGCACAACAGCTATGATTATGGCAAGAGTATTACAGCCATTTCTTTTAACAATAATCTCCAGTCAAATTTATGCCTACAGATAGTATAAATTGCTTAACACTGAGAAGTGGCCACATCATTGTCATTTTCAGAAGACTTGCCAGCAAAAGGAATAGACCACAGAGGCATAAATTGTCCATCAATGCTCATAGTCATCATAGAGGGTGAAGCTCTGTCAGAGCACTGTAAGGAAATTGTTTCCTTGCTGCAGACCAGACAGCAAGTACTCTATTCTATGAAATTCAGAAACTTAGCAAGGACCCAAATTCACAATTTTTAGTAGCTTGGGAAATTCACAGATTACTAATTTTCCTCATGTGAACGTGAGGAAAAGCTTCTTCACCAAGAGGGTAGTGTAGCCTTGGATGAGTTAATTTAGAAAGAATGGAATCTTCAAGCTGCATCTAGATACAACTACAGCTAACCAGGTCAATCAGTACCAACAATCCTACTCCCAATGTGATGTTGGGTAAGATTAAACTCTGAGGCCTCTCCCAACCAAATCTCCATTTCTTCACTCCATGATCTTCTGTGCAGACACAAACCAAGCCAAAAACTATCTGCAATGCTTGCAATAGGTCCTGTCAAAGCAGTAAGACCATGACTGGTCAGCTCTCAGATCTTGCACAGATGCTTTCAGCAGCAGTTTTTTCCTGAAGAGTATGACTATAGAATTGCCTTTCACCTATCAAAAAGTACTTTTGGTGCTGGATTGAGGCATACCAGCCATTCCCTCCTCCTTTAGTCTTTTCCCTGACAATCACTGTTTTGCCTATCAAACATGCCTTTGCTGAAACATGAAGATGTTCCACATGTTCAAATGACAGGGAAAGTCTGGCACACTCCAATTCCCTCCAGAACAGCTGGCATCAGCATGCAGCTAGTTAGAAATGCAGAAAGAACCTTGCTAGACAAGGGAAATTCAGTAGAAAACTGCTTTCTTCTTTTTCTATTATAGTCTTCGTGGTTTAACTTTAGGAAAAAAAAAAAAAAAAACAACAAAATCTGAGCTTCAAAAGCCTTTCATGCATATGCATGCCATTTTTAGCTTGT
The DNA here is from genome assembly GCA_013399055.1 of Ramphastos sulfuratus. Lineage (NCBI taxonomy): Eukaryota > Metazoa > Chordata > Aves > Piciformes > Ramphastidae > Ramphastos > Ramphastos sulfuratus. Next base: position 24,820 of record WBNM01039666.1, read on the forward strand.
CTTTCAACGTCCCTGTACAAGACGTGTTAAAGAAAAAGCAGAAGGAATAGCTACTCAAGGGTAAATGAAATATGCAAACTGACAAACCTTTCTTCAAGGAGTGTGGTTGCACCCTTCCCCCTACTGACACAGAACATCATCTTTCACATCTTTCAACAGTTGTGTGCACCACACACAAGTATGCATGTGTGGGAAGGACATGGAAGTGTTGGGGCGGGTCCAGAGGAGGTCACCAAGATGCTTAGAGGGCTGCAGCAGCTCTGCTATAAGGACAGGCTGAGAGAGTTGGGGCTCTGCAGCCTGGAGAAGAGAAGGCTTCCAGGAGACCTTAGAGTAGCCTTCCAGTATCTGAAGGGGCCTACAGGAAGGCTGGAGAGGGACTATTTGTAAGATCTTGCAATGACAGGACAAGGGGCAATGGGTTTAAACTGGCAGAGGGAAGATTTAGACTGGATGGTAGGAGGAAGTTGTTTACAGTGAGGGTGGTGAGACACTGGCACAGGTTGCCCAGGGAGGTTGTGGCTGCTCCCTCCCTGGAGGTGTTCAAGGCCACGTTGGAGGAGGCCTTGAGTGAGCTGTACTAGTGGGAGATGTCCCTGCCTATGGCAGGGGGTTGGAACTAGATGATCCTTGAGGTCTCCTTCCAACCTTACCATTCTATGATCCTTGAGGTCACTTCCAACCGTACTATTGTATCATTCTATGAGTTGGAAAACACATTTCCATCTCAAGCTTTCTTGTGGTCACTGGTGGGATTTTCTGTGCTAGGTAAGCATAGCTTTAATTAGCTGGTCAACTTCCCAAGATACTTGTTTAACAAACAACAAAAACTGTGATCATCAAAGCTATGGGTGGCATCCAGGAATTGCCTTGGACTGCAGGATTTTCCTCAATCTTTTATACCTTACATCCTTCTCATTTCAGTAGCATAAAAAAGAATTCACAGAAAGACAGCTATATCTATGAATACATGGCTACAACAGAAAGTCTTTCAACAGCATCAAGCTAGAGCTCAGATACAAACATCTTGGTGTAAAAACAGTATTCAGAAATTCATAAAGTCCAAATGGTATATTCAGGAATGGAGAGGGTTAAAATAATGAGCCCTGAATTCATATGATCTGCTCCAAAAAAGTAATTTTTGTTGTCCCATGTGCACCAAATGAAAAGGGAAGTTACTGAAATGACCAGTAGGTCACATGTGCCAAAGTGAGGTCTTGCTACTTCATGAAGCATTTTATTCTTCCCCATAATGAAAAGTGCTAGGTGTAAGTAAAAAGCAAGGCTAACAATCAGTCATGAAATATGTACATGCTAAGACTAGGGAATCTGTTTGGATTGGTACATTCTCTAACATCTTCTCTCTTAGCCTTTTCTCCAGCCACTTTGATCTGTTTCATTTTGTTTTTCCTTCTAGCTCATCCATACCTCCTTCCTTCTTACTTCAGTTCCACCTTCCTGTCTCCCAAACACAGCTTTGTGTTTTGCCTCACATTCTTCCTTCAAGATATTTAGAACACTGTCATCAGATAAACTTTCATCCACAAACTCACTCAAACCAGCATGCTTCCTCAGGTCTTCACAGATTTTTCTTTCTTGGAGTTAGCTGTATATACATGTCAGCTTTCACATTTGAGAAAGAGGTGGAATACATTAAGATATTCAAATTAATTTCCAGCTAGGGATCACTGTTATGCCCTTCTCTGAAGTTTCTCCAGTGTTGCCATGTCTGTCTTAAAGTAGAAAGCCCAAAGCTGGGTACTGAAATGTAGTAATCCTACCACTCTTGCACGCAGAGGCACAACTACATCTGTATGTTTACCTGCTCTTCCCCTTATGGAAGTCCCAGTGTTTATAGCAGCAACTTTTTGCACATCAGTGCAAATTTCAGTAGAAATTAGTACTGAGAAAGTGACTCACTTTAATAATTCCTGCTCTAAGTTATTCCTTTTCAGAAGTTTCCTGGAAAGCTTGTTTAGGCACAGCTAGTATTGTCTACTCCTACATATAAATCCAATGCTGTATCTGTAGAAAATGTTTAACCGTGCTCATTTACATAATTCAGATTACTCTGTAATAATGCAGTGGTATAATCATTATATTATTTGAGAGCAAGTAATTTATATAATATTTCAGAACATGGCTAACATGCTGAATAATAATATAGAACTGGATTCCTGAGGGATCTTGTCAGAACAGACATCCTGCTTTGTTCCCAACAGTAACTTCTTTACATCTGCTATGAAACCAGATTGCAATCCATCTAATATATAACCTCTTAGAGCCAAGTTTCATTGGTTCCCTCTCCAGTCAAGATGTTAGTGATAAGACAAATGCCTTTGAGAAATTCGAGTACACTATATTCATTCTGCTTCCTGTACCAGCCAGATCTGCCATCTTGTCAAGCGGTGACAGTTTTGTTTGACAGGACACATCTTCATAAAACCATCTTGCCTGATAATAATGTTCTTCATCTCTAACCTTTTGCTGATGGCATCCAAACTGTTCTGCTCTGCTGCCAAGGCTTATGTGAAAGTAGCTATTCTCTTAGGTGTTAGATAGTCTTTAAAATACTTTTAAATATTGCTATTATGATGGCACTCCTGCACTGTTACACAGTTTCCTTCTTCTCCGACACTCCTTAATGCTGAGTTAATGGCTCAGAGAATCCAAATGCTAGATTTATTTACTAGGATTTCATGCTGGTCATAAAATAACTTGCTTTTAGCTGGTGCTCCCAACATACCACTTTGAAAAAAAATGTATACTCCCCAGAGTATCATAGGAAGGCTAAAAACCAGAAATATTCAGCAGCTCTTCCTGTTTTATCTATTCTGCTTCATAATGATTTTACTTGACATTTGGCAACAAATAACCCAATTGGCCCAATTTACATCAATCAACTGGAGAGGTATTATTTCTAATAGACCTTAAAAATGCTATCTTACTACCTTTAATCCTCATAGTTTTTGGCATTCATTTGTTCCTCCACCCCGCCCCACCTCCTTCCCTCCATGGTTTGCCTCAATATAGGGACAAAATCTAAAAGAAGTTAAATTGTTAGACAAAAATATATTCATGCCAGTTTTATCCTGAGAGCTTTGAGGGAGGGGAGAGGGGAGAGGAAAATGCAAAAATATTATCTATGCAATAATGTACATGGGAGAAATCATATAACTGGAAAACAAATCAAATGACAGTGCAAACAAAATTTAAAGAATTGCTACTTTGATGATTTTCACCTGACTCAGGCTTTGAATGTTAACAATTTCTATTATTTTTACAAGATATAGGCAAATAAACCAACCTAGAAGTTGCTGAGTTGTTTTACAATGTAAATATAACGGCTGTGAGAAACACAGCCAACAGAAACCATTTTTAAGAGAATCAGAAAATACTTCATCTCAGATACCAATATCCCTGACACACTCTCCATTTCCTGCTTTTGAAGTGGCATACGGGGAGTTAAGAGACAGAAAACTCTGCAGCCCATACCCTTTCAAATGGAAACCAAAGGGAGACTCTGAGATGCAGTTCATTAAAAGGGCATCAGTGACCAGCTGAGATGGACAGAAAGATATATTCCAACTCTCTCTTCTCTCTTGATTAGATCCTTGCCTAAGGGTTAGTGAATTTCTACTACAGCTTTTTAGGCAGCAAAAGTTTGTTCCACTCTTTTTTCTCTGAGGAGTGGGAGGAGATGGAGAAGAGGCAGCCATACCTCTCCCAATATGTTCGGTACTGTTGCGCTTAGTTGTGCATATGCCTGGAACATGAAGCATATGGCCTGGAGGCTGGCAGTGTCCCACTTAGCAGATGTCTTCAATACATTCTGCCATAAAAAGTCTTTCTAGGGGCTGGTTAACTGCCTTTTATCAAACAACTCTTTGTCTCTTGTTGATTGAATCCTTCACCTTAACTGAAATCCCATGAAATACTTTTTAGAACTTGTGCAGCTTTTCACATCCAGGAACTAGAAAATAAGACTTCACTACTCTCTCAAATTAAGTCTGCAACTAGCAGTTAGACTGACTGCAAACTGACTGCTAGGTGCCACAAGAAGTCATAAACCTTCCTAAAGTAGTTATGCTGCTTTGGTTTTTTGGACTAAGGATTCAGAGGCATGAAACACAGGCAATTTTCAAAGGCAAGCACACTTGCCTACACAGCATTACTCTAAGCAGCCAGGGATAAAGATACCAGATAATACATTTGTGCAGGCCTGGCATGCCAACAGAGGAAGGTCCACCAGTGGTAGAGCATTCTCATTTCCTAGCTGGCAAAACAAACCTGTCAGGCTTCTCCCAGTTAGTGTTTCTGATAATCATGCGAACACCTCACAGAAATAATCTCATTTATTAATTTCCTTCTGAGTATGGTCAAACATCCTGATTAAAAGGAAATTAGATTGTCTCACTGAAGTCCAGCCTTGAATGAGCAGACTGGCTCCCTTTCCTTGAAGGAATCATAGAATGGCAAGGTTGGAAGGGACCTCAAAGACCATCTAGGTCCAAACCCCTGCCATAGGCAGGGACACCTCCCACTAGTACAGGTACTCAAGGCCTCCTCCAACCTGGCCTTGAACACCTCCAGGGAGGGAGCAGCCACAACCTCTCTGGGCAACCTGTGCCAGCATCTCACCACCCTCACTGCAAACAACTTCCTCCTAACATCCAGTCTACATCTCCCCTCTGGCAGTTTAAACCCACTGCCTCTTGTCCTGTCATTGCAAGACCTTGCCAATAGTCCCCAGCCTTCCTGTAGGCCCCCTTCAGATACTGGAGGAACAGGAAAGCTTTTAATTATATTGATAGACAATATCCTTTTGATCAAAGTTTTAAAAGCATAGATTTTCATTTCCCACCCATCCCCTTCTGTGAACCCCTTATGATAGGTTCAGCATTACTTCCTTGTGTCTGGATTAGACTAATCTATTCTTTAAGAACAATAACAAGCTTAGTTCTCCACTGCTTTCACTAAGCAGTTGTAAATATCCCAGTGGACCTAGCTCTTGCCTTCTTTGGAAGGCTATTCCCTAGTCTAAAACACATCTCTCACCATCCGTTTCAGTTTCAGCACTCCACAGATCACAAATTCTGAACAGATTAGATTAAGTGCATAATTCTCTAGACAAATTACACTCTACAGTAACCTTAATGTGTATTCCTATGTCTTCCTCCTCAGAAGTTGACCATTTCTAAGACTGTAATTCCTGTTAGATGCAACACAAAATATAAGTGTAATAACCATATAGTTCTGCTAATGTGAATCTTTTCATATTCTTATTGTCTTCCATTTCTCTGCAATACTTAGCAGTATTTTCCACTGGGCTTGATTCAGCAAAGCACATTCTTCCCCAACTATACACTGAAGTCCCACTGATCTAAATCATGCTTTGTTTTCCATTCAAGTCACTAAATAGACAAGATTATTACACATACTGGACATGCTGACCTACTTCAACCTAGTGTAAGCCTTATCTGCCCAAACCACTCAGACATCTGCTGATGACTACACTGAGCAGATAATCTGAATAACTGATGCTGGGTTTACATAGTTATAATCACCTGCTCAAATTTAGAAGAGTAAGTCCGGGATGTTAGGAGGAAGTTCTTTACAGTGAGGGTGGTGAGACACTGGCACAGGTTGCCCAGGCAGGGTGTGGCTGCTCCCTCCCTGGAGGTGTTCAAGGTCAGGCTGGATGAGGCCTTGAGTGACCTGTACTAGTGGGAGGTGTCCCTGCCTATGGCAAGGGGTTGGAACTGGTTCATCTTTGAGGTCCCTTCCAACCTTACCATTCTACGATTCTAAGTACCCATCTAGTCATTGTTATCCACGTAAATCCTTAGACTCTGCGCTGGTTTGAGGCTAATTNCCAGTCCATGAGCATTATGAGTCTATTCGGTCTATGATCATAATCTATAAATCTTCCTTATGATTGTTCAACTGCTCCTCTTTGCAAAATCTCAACCATCCTGTGGTTTGACAATGTTAAAGCAGAGTTAGTTTGAGGAGACCTCAGCAATGTCACACCTACATTTTCAGAAATTAGAAGCTGTTTTAAAAATTCCTACCCACAGTCCCATGATTAGTTTTTTCCTTATCAGATAAAAATTGAGAACCAAATAAACCCCTGCCATGACACAGATCATTAAAGAAAAAAAAAAAGGGGGGTAGAAAAACCTGATTGATGCAATCCTACAAAGAAAGGCTGCAACTGGTATTTTTTTAATTAGAAAAATTTTATGATCACTGTGGGTTGTAGGCAGCTAGACTCAAAGAGAAGGAAAGGGAAAGAATGTCCAAGTACTGTCCACCAGCATATTGTCCAAGGTGGGAGAATTACCATTCTGGTGGTAAACTTAATAGCACATGAACAGGAGGAAAGGAGTGGCACAGAGCCAGACTGGTTTGGTTTGTTTGAGAAAGCATTGAACACTGATATATGAGATCACTTACCAGAGGAGCTAGGAAAACAATTCACATTAAACAATTTTGTCCCCAAAATGCAGTGCTTCCACTATTCAAACTGACCACAAAGCCCATGTGGTTTTTATAGGTGTTTGCTGTCTGTATTTCCTTCCAGTCCACATCAGTTCAAGTGCTGGTTTAGTATTCAGAAATCACAATGATAGCACTGCAACTGCTCAAGCAAGTCTGCTGGTGTCATTTCTATGGCTTCTGCTTAGCTGCATAAACCAAACTCCTCTATGCAGAACTACAAACTCCTCAAAATTCTGTCTTGGTATCTACAGGCTTGGGGCCATTTCTCCTCAAATCTTAGCATAAAAATCCCTGCACTTTCTCTACACTTCACAAGTAATATGAATGTCACCAAAAGATTTTACTTTAAGGTTAGTTAATTTTCTACTTATGTCTCCAGCCTTCCTTTAAAGCACACAGGGAGAATAGAAACTTAAGCAGATAGTCTGAGAAACAATACAGGTAGAATCAGTCCTTTTCGACATATCTGCTTTGGCCCTTGACTCTTTGAAATTCAGCTTCTTGTTTGCTGAGACAGTTTGTCATAAAAGCTTAATGAAAACATACATAAAACAATTGTTCTCTAAATCCAAGATATTTTTTTTTTCCAGAAGGCAGGTGTAAAACCCTGTCACCAGCAATTTTGCTGATGATGACACCAAACTGGGAGGCTTGGCTGATACAGCTGAAGGCTGTGCAGCCATCCAGTGAGACCTGGACAGACTGAGAGCTGGGCACAGAGGAACCAAATGAGGTTCAACAAGGACAAGTGCAGAGTTCTGCATCTGGGGAGGAATAATAAACTGCACCAGTACAGGTTGGGAGGTGATCTGCTGGAGAGCAACCCTGTGGAAAGGGACCTGGGAGTGCTGGTGGATAACATCCATGGGACAGCAATGTGCCCTTGTGGCCAAGAAAGCCAATGAGATTCTGGGGTGTATTAGGAAGAGTGTGTCCAGCAGATCAAGGGAGGTTCTCCTCTCCCTCTACTCTGCCCTGGTGAGACCCCATCTTGAGTGCTGTGTTCAGTTTTGGGCTCCCCAGTTGAGGAAGGACAGGGATCTGCTGGAGAAGGTCCAGCAGAGGGCTATGAGGATGATTAGGGGAATAGAGCACATGTTTTATGAGGAGAGGCTGAGGGACCTGGGGTTTCTTAGTCTGGAAAAGAGAAGACAGAGGGGATTTAATAAATGTTTATAAATATCTGAGGGCTGGGGCTCAGGATGGGGTGGACAGGCTCTGCTCACTTGCTCCATGGGATAGGACAAGGAGCAATGGATGGAAGCTGCAGCACAGGAAGTGCCACCTCAACACAAGGGGGAACTTCCTCACTGCAAGGGTCCCAGAGCACTGGAACAGGCTCCCCAGAGAGGTTGTGGAGTTTCCTCCTCTGAAGGCTTTCAAGGCCTGTCTGGAGGCATTCCTCTGTGACATGAGCTAGATTATGGTCCTGCTCTGGCAGGGGGCTTGGATTCAATGATCTCTCTGGGTCCCTTCCAACCCCCGACATCCTGTAAGCCTGTGATTTTGTCTGATCCCATAATGCAAGAGAATCATAAAACTACATTTACAAAACTAGTTGTAAGACCTTTTGGGATTATGGCATGATGAGACCATGCATGACAGAAGTAATTTGCATACTCTGTTTATTCATATTAAACTGTAGCTGTTGAAATACTTGTTTCAAAAAGTAAAATGATCGAAAGTTGTGCCCTGCAATTTTAGGAAACTGATGGAAAAGAAATGGAGAAATGTTAATATTTCCCAGTCATGGGAGCTCAAGTTCTTAGTGAAAACAGTATCACAGTATCACCAAGGTTGGAAGAGACCTCAAAGATCATCAAGTCCAACCCCTTACCACAGACCTCAAGACTAGACCATGGCACCAAAGACCCCATCCAACCCCGCCTTGAACACCTCCAGGGATGGTGACTCCACCACCTCCCTGGGCAGCCCATTCCAGTGGGGAATGACTCTCTCAGTGAAGAACTTTCTCCTCACCTCAAGACTAAACTTCCCCTGGCACAGCTTGAGACTGTGTCCTCTTGTTCTGGTGCTGGTTGCCTGAGAGAAGAAAGCAACCTCCTCCTGGCCACAACCAGGACCCCCTGAGGGGGGGGGTCTCCCCTGAGCCTCCTCTTCACCAGGCTAAACAATCCCAGCTCCCTCAGCCTCTCCTCATAGGGTCACGAAAGAGTTCAGCATTTTCCTCTGCAGCCTCAACAATTCACACTGGAGCAACACAATTTCTTCTTCCAGATGCAGGCCGATAAATTTCTGGAAGCAACTTTACAATATAGACTTGTTTGTTTCCCAAAGACGCTTGCCTAAGGGAGAGGAGAATCACGTGAAAGGACAGAAAACTCAAAGAAACCGATAATAAGCTTCCTAACACTCTTGTTCCACCTAGAACCCAGCATTTTTCACTACAGTGGTTACTGAAAAGAGTTTTCAAACACTGGAACAACCTAATTCATTCTGGCTTCAACACTGATTATTTGTGGTAAACTGCTAGATGCACTTGGAGCTCATCCAAGACTAATGTATCTGTCAGAAAACAGCAGAAACACCCACATTAGGCTCCATGCTGCACAAGAATAACCAGATTACTGGACCTAGCTAGTTTGGTAGCTCAGTACCAGGCAGTAGACACATCCTGACCATTAATTCAAAGCAAGTTCATGCTAGTGCTGTTGGCATGGCCTACAGCACTCTTCTGTCAGAAATACAAGGAAAAGCAATGCATAGGTGACACAAAGAGCTCTGGATGTTCTTTGTGATAAGATGAATGTTGCAATTCCACATAATATTAAAAAGAACTACAAAGAGACGCTTGAAAACTTTTCCATCTGACATTTTTGTGCCTGTAATTTCCTCATCCAACATTCAAAAAAAAAAGCCACCCTAAACACTTTCTCTACCTTATACTGTGGAAAAATGGAAAAGATGGCTTATTTTGGCAGGGAAGAGGAAATCAGTGTCCCATATTGTAGGTGCAGGAAAAACACTGAAAAAGGAGAGGAAATCCATTTGCACAACTGCATTTTTAAATCATGTCAAAGTATTCACACCTGTCAACACACTGACCCTTAATGTGTCCTCCTTAACTTGCCAGTTCATTCTGCATTACTAAAAAGTAACATATCTGTCATATGGCAAACTGCTAATAGGGAGTGACCACAATATACCATGTATTATAACTGCACAAAGCTGACTTGAAGATAAGGGAAGCTTCTAAATGTTCTCATTTAGAGAAGTAGCACAAAAATCAGATTCTGTTTAGCTGCACTTCAGTATTGTAGCTACCTGAACCTAGAAGAAGCAATAAGCCATGATTCCAGTAGGCATCCTTAAATTCAGACACAGTACATACATAAGCCACTACAGTGCTAGATGTACATTCATAACCAGTAGCACACAAGCCACACTTCTGACTTGATTTAAACAAAACAAAACAAAAAAAATACAAATCACAAAGTGCAATAGAGTGGGAGTGGTGGTGTCCTTGAATGAGTCTCAACAGCAATACATCCTTTTTCCACCAAGACTGCAGTTCTTTGGGATAATACATTTCTGCATATAGTAACAACAGCATTAGATTCAACATTCCCTAATAAATATAAGTATTCTATGTAAATAATAATAATGATGATGGCATAGTTTTCTGTAAGATCTATAAAACTAACAGTAGAAAGTAGACAAAGTAGAAAGTGAACAAGAATAGAAAACAAGGTCTAAACATTTTTTAAATCATGGAACAGAAAACAGAAGTTTGTTGCAATTTGGCATTGGAAGACAGATGAAATGAAACACCCATCCAGTAGTAAAAAAAATAAAAGAAGATAACTGCAAGAGTTATGAAGGATTGCACCACCTCAGAGTTAGAAGGTTACAAAAAATGATGAATCCCCTGAAAAGGGAGGAATAAAAACCCAAACAAAACAAAACAAAACACAGAAAAAACCCAAAATCACACAACCAACAGAGACCATTGTGCTTGTTTCTGCTCTAATGCCTTCCTCATAATGAGCTTCTTTTCATAAAATCTGACCAGTAAAGCATTCACCACACTGTTTTCACATACAGATGATGCTATGCATTTGCAGAAGACTATTCACATGGCATAAGAGTTCAAAATCCAATGTTTGCTTCAGAAGATCACAGTAATTAAATTCCTGCAGAATCAAACTCCCTGCATTAATCCTGTATTGACACCAGCTATCTGAATAAGCAAGCCATCAATTTCCATTTCATGTTCAGTTCTCTTCTACCATGCCACCACTTAGAAAGATGATTTTCATAATATCATTTTATCATCTGTTAGAGAAGAGAATTGGCAGTATATACACAGTTAAGGAAAACACTGTGAATGTATTAAAAGGCAGGGGGCATGGAGGGAAGGCAAGCAGCCTGCTGATATAACTCATTCCCTGCCCTCTGCACCTTCCCCTGACCCTGGCCGCACTGACCTAAGATTCTGTACTGGTTTGAGTTTAAGCTTCCAAGGGCATTCAAAATATAGCTAACAGAAACCAATACAAGAATAATAGGATACCTTCCTCGCTCCCCCCTTTTGGGAAAGAAAGGAATTAGATGTAGAGAGAGAAGGGGTAAAACACCCAAAGAACAGCCTTGCTTCGATTTGGAAGTTAAAAGAAAAAAACTTTAACAGTAAATAAAAGGTATTTAAGGTAGAGTTACAAAGAGATATAGGGAAGGGAAAAAACCAAGATACAAAAAAAAATGTATATACAACCAGATTGATGACAATGGATAGAGGTTGATTCAAGAAAGGATGCCCACCATGTAGTAGAAAACGGCCACGTGGTAAGACAGGAGCAGCAGAAACAAGATGGTGCTAGCAGGCAGACAAGCCAGGAGAGAGAAAAACAGGAAGCTCCTCTGTTTATATAGGGGCTCTGGACAGGCAATGGGAATGGGCTAACCACTACACCTGGGGTCTGCTGCACCTGGGGTCAAGTTCAGACCACTCCCCCTCATCCAGGAGGGTTAACCCTTTACAGACTCATTTTGCATAGGTCTCTATTTCAAATTATACCAAATAACCAAATTATTTTGTGCTAGATTCAAAGCAGTGACCTCTAATTAAAAGATACTATATCCCATTACTAAAGCAGCAAGACACATGCTTTCATTAGCACAGTGCTGATCATCACAGTGCTTTCTAACCTGATGCTTTCAGCCGCGGAAAGATCTGTTTTACTAATTATGTCTCAAACTAAGATTGTTATCAGTCCTAACAGAAATGAGTCTGTTACTTGTAATTCACATAAACAATATCCTATTTTATGAAGTCAAGTCTGCTATATCTTATTTTTTTATTAGCCAAAAGTACAAATAAACACAGCAGCATGAGGGGAAAACAAATACTTGCTTGAGAGCAAGACGCAGTTTTCTAAATCTGTAAAGAATTTTTTAATGCATGAGAGGTTTTATAATAATTGTTTCCATGAGATTACTCAAGGATCACAAGTTTCTCAAATGCATTCACCTTAATTTAATTAACATTTCTATTTTACAGATGAGGAGACTGGCACAACTGACATTTTCACATCAGGTGTCCTACAGTCAGATGACTACATTCAACACTGAGAACTGAAGATACTCACGATCTTTGAGTGTCAAGACAAATTTTTTTTAGGAACATATCCATTGGCTAGGATAAGAACTACAGCAGTCCAGTTTTTAAAATTGTGGTCTATGTGACCAGACCAGTGATACAGGAACCTCTGTGGCCAAATACCTTATTCTATCACAGTTGCTATTCTTGGACTAAATACGTGATAGACTTTTATGTATCTATATACATATACCCACAAGAAGAATGAAACAAAGTGGTAATTTTGGCATTTCCTGTGAATTTTATAAACTGGGTAAGGGTACTAGTGCATCACTTCTTGGTTAAACAGAAGTCCCAATGAAAGATGGAAAGTAGCTTGGTGAGCACTTTCACTAATTCCCTCAGTACCCTTAGGAGGATCTCATAGAGGCCCACTGACTTGTACAAGTCTAAGATATATCTAAGTGGTATAGCAGATTGCTAACCATTGCCTTTGGATTATGAAGGCTTCACTCTGCTTGCCATCTCTGTCTTTCATCTTAAAACAATTGGCTTTGTTATTAAAGACTGAGGCAAAGAAGGACTAAAGTACTTCAGCTTTTTCCTCATGCTTTGTCACTATGTTTCCACTCACATTCAATAAAGGATAGTTTCTACTTAATGCTCCTTTTGATGCTAATGTATATACAGAAACATTTTTTTATTGTATTCTACGGCAGTAGCCAAATTTATTTCTAGTTGGGCTTTACCCCCTCTAACTCTCTCTTTCTGCATAGCCTCACAAGAGCCTTGTAATCCTCCCAAGCATCTTCCCCACCTCTTCCAAAGTTCAGAAACTCATCTTTTCTTCCCCGTAGTTTCAGCTACACCTCTTCATTCAGCCAGGCTGTTTTTCTTCCCCACTTGTTCAGTTCTTCACAACACCTGAACTGAACACATACTAGACTTGTATGGAAAAAAATAACCACATGTTCATAGAGTAACTGAATTTGAAGCTCCATACTATGGATTTCTTTGATAAGGCATGAATATCTAATTTTTTTCAGATTTTGGGGTGGGGGGCAGACAGGGCATCTAGACTTAATGAGCTAACACTTACCTTAGAATAATCTGCTCCGTGCCTAAAAAGACTTTTTTTTTTTTTT